>PVJA010005650.1:15995-77978 GCA_004027025.1 Myocastor coypus
TTTTTTTTTTTTTTTTTTTTTTTTTTTTTTTTTTTTTTTTTTTTTTTTTTTTTTATTTGAAAAAGAGGAACGATAAATAGCAGCCATCACCTCTGAATGGCCATATAGACTGAAGGAGCTCCAGAATTCATAGGACCAGGACCCTTCTGGATGATGCATACATCATACATGTGTTTGTTATATTTGCAATATTGCATGTTCTAGCCAAAACCAATGCCTGTAGCCAAGAGATCTAGGACTAATAGCAAAAGCAAAATAGTTAAAGGAATTGTAACTCTTTAGGCGGAAAGGAAAAATTATAAGGAAGCAAGATCATAATCCTCCAGTACCTAGAAAGCTAGTATAACATTACAGATCGGGCTTGCCGAGCCTTTTCCTAGAAGACAACATTAGGGCAGTAGGAGAAAATAGAAGTCATTCTAAGGGAAACAGCTCTAATGAACAAATGCCCTCACTGTGTTTGTAGTCTCACTAGTAGCTCCTCTTGTGGTAGAACAAGGTGACAACGGTGGAGATGCCCGTCAGGTACCTAAGGGGGATACTCCAACCTCTGGTTTCCTGCCAGGCTTCCCAGAGAGAGACTGCCCACCAGCCACTAGGAAGGATGAGATCTTCTAGCCAATGGCGCTAAGCCACTGTGGCGTGTCCTCCTAGAATAACTAAGCTTCTCCACGGGTCCAAATTACTATGTCGATGATAATAATTGCCTACGTTCCTAATGCCGCAATTAAAGAAACTCACTGGCAAGCATGTTCAGCAAAGATCCATTTTTAGAGGTTTTCCTTTTTTATTAGCTCCTCTCCCATAGAAATAGTCTATGCATGCAGTAAATCAGAAGCCAGCATGTGGAAAGTTTCTGAAAAGTCGGAGGATGTAGAAGCCATGGAAATACACCACAGGTAGGGCCAAAAGCAGAGATTCGTAAATCCTCTTGACAGGCAGCCCTTGGATTTGGGTGCGCAGAACTGAAGGAGACCCCATAGGGCAGGGAAGAAAGCTGGGAGGGGCTGCTTCTCCCTCCCTATCCGCATGCAAGAACTGGTGTGAACTCTTCTTTGTTACTCACTAAGAGATCTATTCTGGATGCTTGATGCCTTTGAGAGTTTGGGAATTGCAAATGAGAGATGAAAAGAGAAAGGAGAACAACTCCAGAGAGTGGGGCTGGCAGAAGAGGACTGGCCGAATAGAAATGGAAATTGGAATGGAAATTGGACCAGAGCTTAGAGGAGTAGGAATGAAGAAAATGCCAGGCTGGTGAGGACCACTGGCAAAGCATGACCTCCTGTGGAGCGGGCAGAAAGCTTCCCTAGAACAGACATTCAGAGAGATCCTAGACCCAGGTGGGAAGTCAGTTTTTTAAACAGAACCTAGGCAGACACATAGCAGGGTCAGAATTTTCACCCTCCCTGGTGATCAGACCAACGGATATGGTTGATGACGCCATGTGGGAAATGCTCATAAGGACATAGTTTCAGCATAAACACTAATTGTCTCTTGATGCGTTATCAAGACCAATCAATGTATCTGACCACTTGGGAAGCGTTGAGTTAAAAAAAAATCACGGACCTGAATGAAGTGCTGTATTGTGTAGCCATTAATTATTACAATCAGCAAGACTACCTGACAGTGTAAAAATGTTTTTGCATCAGAGGTTGGCATGCAGTTTCTGCAAAGGACCAGATAGTAAACAGTTTGGGATTTGCAACCCACAAGTCTCTATTTCTGTTACCTAGTTCTACTGCATAGCAGTAGTCATAAATGTGATGTAAGCAAACAGGCATGGCTATATTCTAATAAAACTTTATTCACAGAAACAGATAGTAAGCCAGATGTGGCTGCGATAAATGACAAAAGCAAAATGCAAAATTGTATGTTCATTGTGATTGAAACTACTTAAAATACTAAAGCATCTGATCAAAAAACAAAGAACAGGTAGCAGACGTAGGAGAGTTGAGTTAGGGTGGGCTCATTTCTCATTTCAAGGAAAAGTCATGACTCTGCAATTATGCAGATATTCACAACTAGCGCAACTAACCCAGACACTCCAAGAATTGGACATCAATGGGCCTGACCTCCCATGGCCCGAAGTCATTATGGTCTTGGGAAATCCACAATGAATGATTTGGTGAGTGAGTAAAAACCAGCAAGGCTGGCCTTCATGGAGCTTTGTAAACCTTAGCCAAAAACGGAGGCTATTTTTATTTGGAAGCAGTCTAGTTTTAGCTGAGATCCAGGTTAAGGATGTGTTGCCTTAAGCTAAAGAGAATGTCCAAGGCTTGGCTCTGATGTCCTGCAGACTGAGTGGTGGGAAACCATGGCACTTCCAGGACCCAAGGGCAGTGAGCTGACTGGACAGAGACTGGTGGTCATGGATTTCAATAGAGCTGTCCAAAGAGATGATGGCGTGAGAAGACTGGAAGGGTCAGACCACAGGCACTTCTGTTCTGGGGTGGATGCTGCCTTTGGCGTTAGACAGACCTGTCTTGGAAGGACTCTATTCACTTCTTTGAGCCTTGGTTGCTCTGTGCATAGAATGGAGACAATAATGCGTGCCCCTAGGGCTGTGAGGATTCAGTGAGAACTTGTAGGAACAGGTCTCAGCACAGTGTGGTGCAAAGGAAGGCCACCATTGAGGTGACTTTGAGTTAAACAGAGACAGGGCAAAAATGAATGGAGGAGAATGTCATCCAATGAGCCATACCAAACAGAAATGTCCACTCCCAAGGGCCAGCCAGCGCCAGCCAAGGTGGTTTCTTTGCAGTGTTCTCACTCTGAACACTAGACCATCCAGAATGGTATGTGGTATCTTCTCTGAGGCTGGAAGGATGGAGACTTTGTAAGCAGCAGAGAGAGCACACAATGGCCAAAGGGGCCACAACACAGGCAAGGGCCGGGGCTGAGAGAGTGTCCAGGTCAGAGCAGATGGAAGCCTTTCTCAGACAAATCCAAAGTGAAAAGCCATAAGAAGTGCAGCACCAGAGCTGAGAAAGCCCCCACGAGAAAGGCCAACTTTGCAGCAAGGCCACATCGCCACAGGTTTAGAGCACATCTCCAGGGTGAACAGCAAAGCTAGAAGACTTGCAATGCTCACTCTAAGGAGGTCTACACTCCCAGAACTCCTTACTGTAGGAAGGTGGAGCTGGCCTGAGCTACAGGCTCGGCATGAGATGGTGAACAAGTCTTAGCGATGTGGCGGGGTCATGCAAGGGTTCTTCACAGAACCCTTTAGCAGACTCTTTAAAATGGTTAGCATGAAAATTTTTATATTGTGTGTGTTTTAACTACAATGAGGAAGTAAAATAAAATCCAAGTATCTATTCACCCAAGGCAGCTTTAAAGAACACAAGTACAGAATAAACACATTTTCCACCCTGCAAATAAAAAATCATTAAAACAAATACATTTCTGGATTTAAAAAACAACAAGAAGAATCGTTTTCCACAATTTGATAGAGTTGGCCCTGATGTGAATGCTAATAACAGAAGATAGGCGCGTTGTGCTTTGCAGCAGGTTTTTATGATATCCGTCAGCTGGCAAAGAAGAAATTCATTTCCCACCATGAGGAGATGGTACAAGGGAAGGTTTAGAGGCAACGAAGTCCATAATTAGCAGACCAGGGTTCCTCTACTGGAGGAATGGCAGAGAGTCAAGATAGAGCAGAGAGACAGTGTACCATCAATGGCCAGGTTTCCAACACTGCCTCTTATTTTGTTAGTCAATGCACAACTGTCTAACTCATAGCTCAGCTCCCCAGAGAAATAGATGCCTGTTCCCAGTCATTGTTCTCAACCCTATGAGAGCTACTACTATTGTCGTGATTCCACAAATGAATAGATCAAAGCGTAGAGAAATTGTTATGGTCCTAGCCAGGCATGGTGGTGCATGCCTGTAATCCCAGCACTTGGGAGGCTGAGGCAGGAGGATCAGTGAGAGTTCGAGACCAGCCTGGGCTACAAAACTGAGCTCAAGGCCAGCCTGAACTGTACAGCGAGACCTTATCTCAAAAAGACAAAGAAAATTGTTATGGTCCTAAGTCACGCAACTTATAAGTAAAAGGGCCAAGATTAGAATTAGATACACTGAGTCCAAAGCCAGTATGACTTTGGACAGATCTCTTAGCCTGTCTGAGCCCTAATTTTATCAGTGTTAATAGTGGGTTCCACCTGGCTCCAGCTTTCTCAGTCACCCTACTGAGGAGTAGCAGGAGGTTAACAGTGGCGAGGTGATTACTGGTGGACTTAAAGTCCCCCTTGGAAGGCTACAAACATAACCAACCAGCATAATAAAAAGATGACAGGGCTTGGAGCTTAGTTTTTAACACGCTCTTCTTCCTTGGGCCCAGATAAAAATGAATTCTACTTTGCCTGAAATGTTAGTTGGAAAGTGGCTCTCAAAGGAAGCCTCACAGTATAACATCAGACGGTCTTTTTTTTTTTTTTTTTCTTTCTAAGAGTCTCATAGGAATAGGAACAAAAGGACCTCTCTAGGATGGAGATGTGGGTGCAGAAAGGCCACGCTACCACACCTCAGCCTTGAATGGTGGGGACTGGTGCCACCCTCCTACTCACTGCCACCTGTGTTCCCAGGGTTAGAGCTCAGTGCAGCCCAGCCCTACCCCTTCTGCAAGTTCCTGCTGGCTGCAGAGCAAGGTGACAAAGCCTGATTGTGGACAAAGCCAGCCCTGGCAGTGCAGAGTAGAAAGGACAGCCGTGATGGCCTCCCCCATTCTGGCCCAGTGCTCAGAACACTGAGAAGTCGGTTTCCAGGGCCCACACATGAGCCAGAGCTCTTCACACTGCCTGTGTCTCCACCAGAGCAGGTGCTTATGAGAGGTAAGCTGTGTCATCCCCTCTGGAGGATGGGGACAAACGTCTTTCCCTTCACTCCTGTCCCTCAGATCAATTCCCCACAGAGACTGCTAAGGCCACTTTGTCAGAATGTTGAAGAACAGTGACCCTTGGAGACAGAACCATGAAAGAGATTGTTCTTTCTTTTCTTCACCAGGCTCTTAGAGAGCTCAATCCATGCTCTAGGGCTGCATCAGGCTTTGTGAAGCAGTCGGAGCAGAGCAGTTTGCTGTTATATTTCATGAACTCTGAAGTCTAACTACCTGGGTTCAAAACTGACTCCCACAATGGTTATGTAACTGTAACCTCTCTGTACGTCAGTCTTATCTGTGATAAAACAAGGATCATGCAAATTACCATATCAGATTTATGATGGGATAAACCATTAAGATATCGCCTGGCAGGTGTCAAAGCTAGTGAGGCATCAGCTATTATCTTTATTACGTTGGAGGCTTTTTGGAGGAAGACAAGGAGCAGAAACAATGAGAGAGATTGTAGAGGGCCATGGACAGCCTGCATGAGCAGAAGCCACAGCAAGACAGGAAGGGACAGAAGAGATAGCTGAGGTCTGGCAGCGGAGGCAGTAGGCCATCTGCGTACCCATGACCCCATCGGTGGGGATCAGGTGACAACAGTAAGAAGTGAGGAGAAAGTTTGGCACAACCCAGAGACACTGAACTGCGCAGAGCGGGGCCAGCTCTGGATCCTGTTCTTGCCAGGCTGAAGCCAGGTGACCTTGGCCATTTACTACGGCCAGTAACTGACACAACAGCTCAGGACTAGACACTGTCCACACACCCTGCTCTGGGCCAGGCATTCCAAGCTGAACTCCAGAACATCTTCCAAGCTCCTGGGTTCTGTGGTTCCTAGTGTATCTCCCAGAGCGTATCAGAAGAAGAGTCTTTGAAATGAAGGAGACTTGGAGAATCTGAGGAGGATGTAGCCTTGGAGAGATGGAGTCCCCTGAGAGAACTCTCGGAGCAGGCAGAAAGTTCATGTAGTTTACTGAGTCAAACATGTAATGACCCAGACAAGACATCACACCTGCATCTTGTACTCTCATTAACTACTATGAAGACAGCGATAAGCAATGCACCAACTAGAGTAACTGTCCTACTAACCTGTTTTGAAACTCAGTTTTATCATTTATCTTTTTGTAACCAAAATCAAAAGATATAATAACCCAGAGAAAAGTAGATGTCCATATCTAGTGATTTATTGGCTTGCTATCACTTATGTTTAGGTGCTGAAAAAATGCTCAAGAATTTAGGGCATACTAATTATGTACATTGCCAAGAGGATAAAAAGCCAGTTAGAAAACAGTGTGTCCAGTGGACCTTAATCCTTCTGCTCAGCCTATTATTGTGTCAGGCAGGACAGGCAGCACCGTTAGATTTAGCCCTGCTCCTCACTAGCCATTGCTTGACCTGGACTGGCTGTTGGGAAGTGTCCTGCATGCTTCACAGACTTTCCACAACATTGCTTTCCCTGGGCCCTTTGCACACTCAAGGTCAGTGAGGATGAGTCTGATGAACTGATCTACTCTTAGAAGCTGACAGCCTTAACCTTTAAGAACCATGCTGATTGGACGTATGAAAACATTAGAACCTCATGTGAATGATCTAAGGCAAGATGTGCTGTAAATGTAAACCACACTTGGTCACAAAGACAGTGCCAGGGGCTGGGGGTTTCAAGCAGTGACACAGCACCTGCCTAGAAAGCATGAAGTCTTGAGTTCAATTCCCAGTACAAAACAAAACAAAAAAGAACACAAATATCTTTGTAATTTTTTTATATATACTGGTAATTGGTTCAAGTGCTAACATTTTGGTAATACCTTGTATCTATTGAATTAAACATATTTTCAAAATTGATTTACCTACCTTTATTTTCTCAGTGTTTGTTAGAAATTTTAAAATTATCTTTGCAGTAGGTCCTGACCTAAATATTATGTCTCTATAGGCCAATGCTGTGACAGAGGTGAATACCTTTCAGGGGATGTCACCACTCTGGCCCAAAGGAATGTGTCTAATCAGGAAGTCTCCCAGAATAAGGTTTTGTACAGGGCAGCCTTGCTATGGATCTGGAACTGTTTTTTATTCTGCTTTGGTTTTCTTTCTTTCTTCCTTCCTTTCTTTCTTTCCTTCTTTCTTTCTTTCTTTCTTTCTTTCTTTTTGCTTATGGATAAATATTAATCCTGCCATTTTAGTTTTCAGTAGTACTATGAAGAATTTTCACCTATTTAATGACTTAATGCAAAGCCAGACTGGCTAGATAGCTCAGCAGATTAAAACACTTGCTTAGGCAGATGCAGGGACTGGGGTTTGATCCCCAGTGTGCTATGTTGGCCCCACCCCTTGGGCATGCTGAAACAGCAATTGAGACTGGGTATGGTGGCACATATCTGTAATCCCAGTGTTGCGAGGCTGAAAATAGGAAGATCACTATGAATTCAATCTATGCAGTGAGGCCCTGTAGACCCTGTACTTAATATATTTTTTTAAATGCAAAGCCATTCTCTTGCAGTGCTGGTGATCAAAAATCTAACATCAGAGTCACTGGACTAACGCCAAGGCTGGCTCTTTCTGAAATTCTGGGGAAATCAGACTTGCACTTTTCCAAGTTCCCGCTGGCTGCTCCATTCATTGCCTCACGTGACTCTGGCCTCTAACTCTGTCTTGGTCATCACATCTTTCCTCTGATCTCTTAAAGGGATCTCTGGTCCCACTGGATAATCTGGGCTCTTCTCTCCATCTCAAAATCCTTAATCATATCTGCAAGGCTCTTTCATCATGTAAAGTAATATGTACAGATTCCAGATATTAGGATGTGAACATTCGGGGAATTATTTTTCTACTTGCCACATCTGCCTATTTGTTCCATGCCAACCTCAAATTTAAAGGTTATAAGATGAAACATGAACTGTCACCAAATGCTACTACCATAAGTTATAGTCCTGGAAAAGGAAGTGAATAACTATGTTCATCTCCCACCTGATTGTGCAACAGGAACGTCCTATAAAACCAGTCCTAGTGCAGGTGAGGCAAGAGAAGCTTAGAGAGGTTTAGTAGCTATTTTAACTGACTCAGCAAAGAAGAGCCCGTGACGGGAAGAAACCTCATTCTGTTAACCCAGAGCACTGCTGTCCTGTCTCCTCCCTTCCTTTACCAACACAAAAGTACTCAGTTACCTTGTCCAAGGACAGAACTCATTCCCATAGACCATCTTCAGGTGACACTCTCGAGCTCCTCTGGAAGCAGCCCAGATGTGGAGCTGCCCAGGGGACCCATCAGGACAGGCTCGGGCAAAGCTACAATCAAAGGGGCAGTGGGAAGCTGATTAAAAGCAGATGGTGAGTTTGATGGCACGCGCACCAAGGTTTGCAACATGCCAGGGACAGTGATGCTGGTTTTATTAATCAGGGCGAAGCTGGGCGTGGTGGCTCACGCCTGTAATCCCAGCACTTGGGAGGCTGAGGCAGGAGGATTGGTGCGAGTTCGAGACCAGCCTGGGCTACAAAAGTGAGCGCAGGACCAGCCTCAACTGCATAGCGAGACCCTGTCTCGAAAAGACAAAAAAAAAAAAAAAAAAAAAAAAATCAGGTCGAGGAGGGAGGGACTTGGATAGAGGCAGCAGGAAGCTGTGTGGGTGTGTGGCCTGGGGACACAGGAGGTGCACTCAGCAGTAGCCTTTCTTCTCTGACAGGTCTTCCTTCAGACTAAAGGCTCCCTGCCCACTTCTAACTCTGCCATTTTCCCATAGCCTCCCACCCCATTTGTCACTGTCTTTCCTACTTACTTATTTTTAGTCATGTCCACGGATGATCCACCATTCACTGGGGGAAGTAGAGTCACAGAGAGGAAAACACTTCTTCCTAAGTAGCAAGGAACCTTCGCTGTGGGGTACTCCTGTCATCTTTTCCCTGGTAGTCCTGGCCAGGCATTTCTAAGCAGGTGAGCTTGGGGACAGGCTGGCAAGAAGCAGTGGTCTTGGACTGGGAGACTAACCAAGGCTGAGCTTTTGGGGATGGGGGATGGACATGCTATAAAGTTGGCACTGGAAGTACGAGGGGGCATGGACCCAGGATGGCAATCAAGGACTCGGGAAGTTTCCAACTGAGCTCATCAAGGTTCAAGACCTGCCTCCAATATTTACTCAGTGTATGACCTTGGACATGTGAAAGGTCCATCCCTCATTTCTAGCCCATGAAATGGAACTAATAGTGGATAGTCCTGCCTCACAGGATCACTGAGAAAATCAGACAAGAAAAGGAATGTGAAGGCACTTTTTATGCTACAATATCCATCTTAAGAATCTGTGCTATTATAAAGAGTTGGCAACGGATTAGAATTGCCACCAAGCCCAGGCAAATAAGATCAGACCTAGACAATAGAACACCTGACACACTTAGGGTAGATTTAGGGTTATGGTCCAGAAAGCAAGTGACCTGTTAGGAACAAAATGATGGATGGGCAGAGAAAGGAACAACATGGCAAAGGTCTGGAAGACAAAGAATGCATCACATCCTTTAGTAGATTGGAGCATGAGATGAAAGGTGAGGCTTCAGTTTTACTTTTTATGCCTTGTGGTTAAACTTTTCTGCTGGGTGGTTAAGGCCAAGTTAAAGCAAGACCTATATAACAAAATATGTAACATTTGTATCTGACAAGGTCAGTCAAATCCCATCAGGATTAACCTTGAAACCATGTACAGGGCTTTGTGGAACATTTGTTAGTGTCAGCCATCAGGATGAATCATGGCCATTGCTTGACCAGTTTGCTCTCTGTGAAAGTCTGGGAGAATGTTTTCTCTCTAGGTGACTCTCCTTAGGTATGCTACATATCTTCAATCCCTTTCCTCTGTAGCCCAATAATCTCCTTAAACAGAAATTTGGGGACACCACTGAGTTATAAGATGTTATAGCACAGATTCTCTTATGTCCTGAGTCCTTACTGACCTTGAAGTATACTGAGCTGTAAAAGACTTAAATCAACAGATTCCAATATTGCCAGTTCTGCCAGTAACCCACTATGTTTATGGAATATTGGACTATATACACAACTACTTTCTCTTAATGTAATGGGAAGACATTTTCATACCAATAATGATTGGAAAAAGTATCATGTCTGTATCCTGTGCTCTGAATAACTATAATGAGGACAATATGCATTATATCAATTATTGGGAATGTACTACTAATGTGTTTTGAAACTGTTGCTTTGTTATTTTATTAAAATTAACAAAAAAAGAAAAAAAAAGATGAGGCTTCAGAGTTTCTTAAGGACAGGTCCAACAGGCTGAGTCTCAACCACCCCCTACAAAGGATTTAGATGTCATCCAGAGGATGACCAGGCCACCACAGCGGGCTGAGGGAGAGTGATCTGGGAGATCTTACTGGCTGGAGGGTGGAGTAGATAGGAGGGAGGATCTGTGCTGCACGGAACAAAACTTCAGAGAGTGGAGGGATTGCGATGTCACAGAAGGCAGAAGAGCAATTCCAAAGAAAGGAGAGGCAGGCAGGATCAGTCCCTGCCAGGAGGTCAGCTACGATGAGGGACACAGTGCACACTGCACTTAGCAAACATGGGGTCCTTGGGGAGGGCCATCGCCTCGGAAATGTGGACTCAAGTGAGAGGGAGTGGAGGAGTGCATGGGTAGGATGCAGCGGTGATGGGCCTCAGCAGCTCCTTCAAGTACCTGCTGGCAGGCAGAGATAAGAGCAGTGCCACAGCTAGGGGAAAGGTGCACCAGGTCAAGGGGTTTCTGTTGTGGTTTGGTTTTGTTTTTTGTTTTAAATGATAAAAAATCTTGAAGGGGCTCAAGGGCCATCACCGTGAATCAATAGAGAGGCAGAGGTTGAAGGCAGAGAAGACAGAAATCATTCAACAAATGTTTCTCAAACACCTTTTATGTGCTTGTACTGTTTCAGACACTGGGGACAAAGCAAAGAACAAAGATTTGTGGCCTCCACTTTGTGCTGAATGGATAATCAATGGAGTAGTCTGCTCTCAGAGGGAGACGTTAGGATTCAGAGAACTGGTCAGCTCAGAAGAAAGAGGGAAGAGCCCCCATGCAAGTTAACTTGTAGACTTGGGGCCCTGCTGTCAAGGAAGTTTCTATCCAGTGACCCTTATTTGCACTCAAGAGTAGAAAGTGAGGTCGCCTCACGAAAGTTGGGTGGGAGGTCAAGAAGGGGAAGTTGGAGAGAAAGTTATAAAGAACCGAAATGATCCCTAGGAAGAATAAGAAATCAAGAGAAGTGATGGCCAGGATGTTCCCCCAGATGGGCAATATTTTAGCTTTTTCAGCACCAGAAATTGTGAGGTCACGTAGCTCACCACAATTGTCCTTAGCAGCTCAGATACAGGGCAAACTGGAAAGGGCTGCGTTCATGAGGGCTGGAATTTTGCAGCTCAGACACAAAAGGGACAATAATGGCAGGGAATGCGGGGCTGATGCAATGGGCAGGAAAAATAAGGCCCCGAGAGGGAGGAATACAAAACCGAGTGACCAAGGACAGCACCAAGGCAAAGAACAAAGGGTACTGAAGAGGTGAAAGAGAAAACTTGGTAGAAAAATCAAGGGAGGGGACAAGAGGGAAAGAAAATACACTTTACTGGGACTGAAGAAGGGGTAGGGTGAGATGTCATAATGGAGCCTTTCCTGGGGATAGTCAAGTCTGGCCAAGGAAGTAGACTGAATCCTATGCCCCACTCAACACCTGAGATGACCAAGGGTGGAGCATTTTATGGGGAGGAAGGAAGTGGTCAGTGCTCACTCCTTCCCCTCACCCATAGGCAAAGGCCAGCTCTTCACTCTTTGCTAATAGCTACAGTTTGTGTCCAGCCTCCCCTTCTCATATCACCTCTTGCTTCCTAGCTTCTCTATTTCTATCCTCTATCCGTGTCATTGGCTTTACCTGCATCCTAATTTACAATGGCCCTCATATTCTACTTCCATACTTCTGCCCCTCTGGAAGGCCTGCTTCCCTCTCTTTTCATGTATGGTCCCATCTTATCCTTCAGGAGATCATTGTAATCATCACCTCTTCAGAGAATGCCTAGCCCCTACCCATCTAAATTAATTCCTCACTTATTGTGCCTTGCAGCACTTTGCTGTTGTTTTGTTTTATTTTGGTTGGACTGGATTGGGTAGGGTTGGGTAGGGTTGGGTTGGGTTGGATTGGGTTGGGTTGGGTTGGGTTGGGTTTGGTTTGGCTTGGTTTGATTTGGTTTGGTTTGGTTTCATGGTGCTGGGGCATGAACTCCAGGGTGCTCTATCACAACCCTCAGTTTTTTTTTCAAATTTTATTTTAAGGTAGGCTCTAAGATGCCCAGAGTGCCATTCTCCTGTCTCAGTCTTTTAAGTACAGAGATGGACTTCTATGCTCACTGTGTGTGTGTGCATGTGTGTCCATGTTTACCGTGCATCTCTTCCATGAGAGAGAAAACTTCATTAGGCAGGAACTGTGACATTGTTGTTTATCTTATATCCTCAGTTCTTGCAGAGTACCAAGCACAAAATGATGCCCAGGAAATATTTGTTGACTGGGTTTTAAAATGTATTGTCAAGGATTAAGACTGGATTTAGGCCTGGGTAGACTGATGGTGTGGGAAAGACTGGGGAAGTGAAGAGGGTACTGAGTTTACACAACCTGAGATTCTGAGGTGGGCAGGTAAGTCATTTTCCATGAGAAGCAGGGGCATGGGGGGAGGACAGCCCAAAGCACAGGCTGGTGAGGAGCTTGGGGCTGCAGATGCATTGTTAGCCATGAACTAATAGAGAGTATCATGTTAACATGGGAGGAGACCCACATGGACAGGCTGGGCTGGGGAGTGGGCGCACAGAGCCTTGCTGGATTGAAGCTCACAAGGGAAGACCCTGGCTGTTCAGGAAGACCTGCTTGGCGACCAATCAATCGTCATCCTAGGGAAGGCTGTGTATGCACATGCAGCCCCAGCAGGAACAGTGGCGGGGATTGAGCCACACGGTTTTTGTGAACATATAGGTATTGGGCCTTTTATGAAGCACCCCAGAGTGGAGGAATACACTCCACACACTGCTACCCCTAGGGCCTCCAACTCCTGAGAACACAGCAAAGAAACTTACTGAGCACTCTTAATTTCAAGGGTTAAAAACAATGTCTTTCTCACTCACTGAGTCCAAGCAAGGTCTAGCAAATACCCTCGTGGCTGGAGCCACATAGAGCTGGAAGACCACAGTCAGAACGCTCTCCAAAGCACAACCAAATCCTGTCCGTTGGTCTTTACATTCTCTTTTTTCCCTTTCAGTTTCACTTTCCCTGAACACATTCAGAAACAGCTTCAAATGTGGTTTTAGAATCACCTGGTAGAGTAGCCCCCCAATCCGTGTACTTCCTAACAGCATTACTTTAAAATTCGAACTGCTCATAAAGTTTTCTTTTGAAAGAAAAAAAAAAAAAAAAAAGCCATGTTTCATTAATGGCTTGAGATTAACTTTCAGAAGAATTTTACCTAGCAGAAGAAGCAAGGGACGCAGAAGAGAAACACAGGATTCTAATTCTGATCACAACCACCACCTCCTAAGTCTGCCAACTGATTATGCAGCCTTGGGCAAGCCAAGTCCTCTCTGGGCCTCTGTTTCCTCATCAGAGCCTAAAGCACTAGCACTAGAGCACTCTGCTGCCCCTGCTGAGGTTGTCTGGACTTGCATAAAATGCTACCTCAGAAATACCCTAGAGCCCGACTGGCTTGGAAAGCAATAGACACTGGCAGACCGATCCACCTTCCTACCCCGAAGGACTCAACAAAAACTGCAAACAAGATATCCAGCTCTTACACCTTGAGAAGTCTTTCCAGTGAGTCCCCTCTGGCATTTCCTCTTTGTCATTGCTGGAGTCCAAGAACCGATGTCCATGCTTGATGCTACTGGAAGTGGGAAGTGAAAGGATAGAGATTAAACTTGGTTATCAGCATGTCCTTAAAGTCTCACCAATCTCTAGGCTTCCACAGGGATATGTGAGAACTCTGCTCCTAAGGGGCTCAGGAAGCTTTCAATTGACATCCAAGCAGCTGCTAACTGGTTCTCTTCTTAGATCTTGGAGGCCCAGATGGGAAAATCATACCTTCTCCCTTCCCTGCCGCCACCACCACCACCACCACCACGTCCTAGAATTTCTGCCTGAAGCTCCCTGAACTGTAATTCTCTGTCACTGGTGTTGCTTGACGAAGAATGCAGCTCAGGCAGCTGCAGCCATGAACCCCAGCTCTCACCTCCAAATAAACTGCCTGTTCTCCTGTGCCAGTAGGCGTCTGGTAAAAGGCTGCAGTGACATCATGAGAAACCTCAAGGTTTCAAAGCACAGAGTCAGGTGCAGTCTGGCCTCTGCTTGGTTCTCTCTGATCATCTCAGCCACATTTCCATCACACTTAGCAGCAGGATCAATCGGGATCATTCCACCTATCCTTACAGGGCCATCCCCAGCACCCACACCTTCCCTGGAATGACTTCCCTGAACTTTCCCTGCTTCTTGCCACTCATGCTTGATATACAGTGGAACTTCCACCAGGAAGCCTTATCTGGCCACCACTGCTCCGGGATTCCATGGACCTGGGCTTCTCCATTTGCTGGTCTGTCTCTGAGACTCAAGCATAAGGTGCATGGGATAGGGATGTTGGCCATGTGATAAAGATGTCCAGTGTCTAGGATGCAGTGGGCACAAAAGGATCTGAAAAGTGAAGGATTTGCAGGAGTGAATGCAGGCTTCTTCACCCCCTTCATTCAGCCACTGTTTAAAGCATAAATGTCAGAAAGCTAAGGCGGGAAGGAATTTAGGAGATGCTGGAGTCCCATGCCTTCAATTTAAACATGAGAACACAGAGGCTGCGAGAAGTGAACATCCTTGTACAAGCCCTGTTGCTAGGCAGGGGCAGAGCCATGTCTAGAGTCTCCTCCCAAAGGTTTGGAGCTGATTCTCCCACAGCCCCAAAATTTGAAATCTAGAAATTTGAAAAACTGCAGTTCTAATAGGAACCTCTGCATATCACTAGATGGAACGTGAACGAAGTCTTCCATTTGGAGAGGAGCTTGACAAGACATTACACATATAGGTGGCCACACACTATGTGGCCCAGTGATGCTAATTGTGACCATCACAAATTATGTTAGAAAAGTGGTATGTTCTAAGACACACGTCCTTAGGAAATTTCTCAGTGCGTGAACATCATACAGGATAGTCACATAAATCTAGAGGGAGGAGCCCACTGCACTGCCAGGCCACATACTTCAGCCTCTGGCTCTCAAGCCACAAGCATGTTCAGTGGGTACTATACTGAACACTGTGAGCTACTGTAGCACAGGGACAAGTACTTGTTCTCTTAGCATATCTTAGCTGCAACAGATACAGAACAATATGGTGTGAAAACACAAAAGCTGGCACAGCTGTACGGAGCACCAACCATGGCAGGAGCTCACAGACGTGGAATTCGACCTGTTAGTCAGCCAAGGAGCATAAGGTCAAGGACACGACTGGCCAGGGCTGCAAAATTCACAAACTGTGCACATTTGAGCTTCATTCAATTAATTTAACATTTTTTCTTTAATTATAAATTAGCTTTAGCTCAGTGTAACTTTTCAAATTTACAAATATTTTGATTTCTTTTTTTAAAAACAGGATTCCTGTATAATAATGCTCAGCTTGAAATACAAACACTGCAGGCAAATACCCTTTCTTGTAGCCTTGCCTTATATTCCTTTCATTTTTAATTATTTTCCTTTTGAAAAACTTTACTCATTAAACCTTTTCATTGAGAACTAATACACACACATGTAGGCACGCATTCACACATACGTACATCTGAGCCTATAAAAGGTCAAGATCATCAATATTATTATCATTCACCTCCATGTTTTGTCCCAATAGAATGTCTCCAAGAGCAGTAATGTGGCAAGGGCTGTCCCCTCCAGTGAAAATAGCACGTTCTAGAATCCTCTGAAAGGACCTGCCTGAGGCTATTTATGATTCCCTCTTTTTATCAAGTGGTTGGAGTCACTCTAAAGCAACAATTAAAAGTATAGCATATTGACTATATAATAATGTACAGTAAAACAGAGTGGTTTATTATCTAAATTATGTATTATATGCAACTGTATGAACTATGCTTCTATATACCTGACAGTACAGTAGGATTTGTACACCAGCATCACTATAAACAATGAGCAATTCATCTTGCTATGACATTCCAATGGCTACTGTGTCACTAGGCAATAGAAATTTTTCAGTTCCATTATAATTTAATGAAACCAATGTCACATATGTGGTTCATATTAGACTAAAGCATCATTACACAGTGTATGACTGGATATACAATTATAGTCTGCAGAAGATATTTTAATATGAGCTCAAGGACTTTTTATTGCAGCACTGTTGATAATGGCAGAAGGTTGAAAAGTTTAAATGATCTTCAATAAGAAACTAGAAAAATAAGTCGCGGTATAACCAGCACATAAAACCAACAGATTTATATATGTTAGCACAGGTGTGGCTCAAAAGCATAACGCTGATTATAAAGGAAGTAGGTTGTAGCAAGGTGTTGTCTTAAGATCTTTGGGATTGGTAATAGGACCAATCCTCCTGCTATGATATTCCTTAGGTTCTCTGGTCCAACCCTCCTTAGAATGACTTCCGTAGAAACAGGAGTTTTCTGGGCCATGAACTTAAACCATGAATGTAAGATCAGAGAGGCTCTAGGACTAGGGGATATTTACTGATGGATCCATGGTTTTCTATATTTAGTGCAATGAACTGCCAAATGCTAACCTTCCAAGTTTTCCATCTTCCTTCTCATTGAAAAGTAGTGTCTCCATGGGTCCAGAAAAAATTTGAACATATAATGATAATAGATAGGAAATGAGCCAAAACTGCAGATCTTTTTTTAGTCTTTGTGAGCATCAGTTGGAGGTGGACAAATGGCAAGCTCTTATATAAGGAATGTAAGGTGAGACCTCCTAGGTTTGATGGTGTGGACTGGAGCAACAGCAGCTTCTTTGGCTTTCTTTCTTTCTTTCTCTCTTTCTTTCTTTCTTTCTTTTTTTCTTTGGTATGGGGTCTCACTATGCAGCTCAGACTCATAATGATCCTTGTGTCTCAGTCTTCCCAGTTCTGGGAATATAGGTGTGCCTCACCATGCCCGGTTTTGGTGACCAGCAGGGGCAGGGCCTGCATAGCATGTACTGCCAGGGATGAAAGCCAAGTCTTTGCACTTTCCAGGCTGGTGCTTAGACCACTGAGCTAGCTCTCTGGTCCTGGCCTCTTTTTTTCTGAAAAGATTACCTTCTCTCCTAACAAGATCACATGGAGATGCAGTCAAATGCTCTACCCCTGAGCTACACCCCTAGCCACAGTGATATGATCAGTCACATTATCATGCTGGGAAGTGCAGCACTGCAACAAGACCTGATAGTGACTGTAATTTTGATGTTTATAAAATCTCAATGAAAGCTATATTTTTTAAGTTGAGAGAACAAGATATCATTACTTAACCCTCATCATTATAGAGAAACTGGTAGGATCTCTTAAGACTGCCCAGTCAACAAACCAAAAAGAACAAGACACCCACATCATGTTGAGTGCAAAAGCAAGCCATCAAATGATCTCTGTAATATAATAGTAATGACGTATATTTCTAAAGCAGCGACATCTAGCAGAAGTATAAAAATACAGAGAAGTGAGCACTCATTAACTTCAAAACACTGTTCCAGAAGGGGAAGAAATATAAGAGACACTTCTCTTATGTCTGAGATGCTGCATTTCTTTTCTTAAAACAGTTCTGAAGTATCTATAGCAAAATTTAAAAATTTTTCAACACAGGTGGAAGATATGTGGGTTTATGACTTTTCTTTTTCACACCTCAATATTGAAGTCAGTCGAGATGCTGTCAAGGTCAGCCAAGAGTTATGAGGGCAAGCAGGAAAAGAGCCATGCCTCCAGCCCAGCACAGGTGGGCCTGGAAACTGGCAGGCGCAAAGCCCAGAAGAGGTGGGGGGGGGGGGAGTCTCCTTGAAAGGGAAGCTTCTGAATCATGGTAGGAGTGGGAGGATAAGGTAAGGGACAGAGCCGGAAATAATTCTGAAGAGGATTAGAGGTGGAAAGCCTGGTGGCAAACACATCAACTCCACCACTGTGAACTTGGGAATAGAGTGGAATTGGACCAAAGCACTGTGGGGAATGAGCCCCAACTCTCAGGGTTCTCAGCTCTTGACGCTTACCATTCTGAAGTCACGTTCTCTGTATGCACATAACGGGAAGCATGTGTTTTCCCATCCAGATCTACTCTCTGCTCTTCCCTAACTTGCACTCTGCTCTGGAAGGCAGGTATATCCAAGTTGTGGCACATGAGTCACACGCATCTGGCTTGCCTGGGCCACATCGAGTGACGAGGAATCATCTTAGGCTTCCTATAAACTATAATGTAGTAGGTATATATAAGTACAAGACATCTTTTAAAAAAAATATTTATTTATTTATTTATTATTTGGTACAGGGTCTCACTACCTAGCTTGGACTCATAGCAATCCTCCTGTCTCAGCCTACCCAGTGCTAGAATTACAGGAATGCACCAGGTACATTGGCCTGCATGGCATGTGGTACTGGTATTGAACCTTGGTCCTTGTGCTTGCCAGGCAGGCACTTAGACCATCAAGCTATCTTCCCAACCCAAGACATCTTTTTACAATGAATTTTTACTACAGGCCATAACTTGGGCATATGTTCTAGACCAAATCACTGGGCCCACTTGCCCTTGAGCTACTGGTTAAACCAACGTGAAGCACCAGAGAAGGTTTGAGCGAGGAAGGTTCATCTCTCACTCCCTCCCTGTGTGATTGCCCTGGACTAGCTGTGACCCTTAGCTAAAGACAGCCACTTCCCTCCTGGTGTCCCACTGCTCGCAGGCCCCTTCTACTCTGCTGGCTTCCTGGACCTGCCCCTTTTCTTGCTTTTTGTTTATTTGTTTGTTTGTTGCCATGCTGTTTTTGTTTATAATTAGTCCCTTTGTAAAGAAACCCTAGGAAGTTGTCTTAATCTGCATGTGCATTGGTTTTCTTTTGGGGACTCTGACACAAGGCAGCTCTCCTCTGTCACCTCTGAACAGCGCAAGGGCACTGGAAAGGTCTGGTGAATCTTCGTAGATGCTCAGTGCCTGGCTAGGGTCTAAGCCATTTGATATAACCAGAATATGACTGAGTGCATGCCAAGTAGTGGACTTAATGAGTGGACGATGGGCCGCCTGCCTGGCTATGTGAATGGGTGCTTTCAGCTCTGTAGAGTGAAGGAAAAGATGGTTGCACAAGAAAGAAAGTCTTCAGAAAGAAAAATAAAAACATGCAGGGAGAAAAGACCCAGTGTTTCTGGAATCCTGACGCTGAGTAGGAACAGAGATGATTTTCTCCTTTGTTTGTCTCCTACTGTGCCCAAAACACCAAGGCATGATCATCATGCGAGAACCAGGGTTTCCTCAGAGGCTAAATCGCTCACCCAGTGCGGCACCGTGGCATTTGTTTCACTTCACCATGCCGAGGGCAGATCTGAGCTGCTTCCTCATTCAGCCTGCAACCTCTTCGGGAAGTGTCCAGGAGCCCCAGATGGTGTTCTGCTCAGTCTGCTGCACCCCCTGGCCTGTCCCCCCAGGCTTATATTCTTAGGCTCAGCAGGTGTCTTCTCTGGGCTGTCACTGCAGTGGGGTACCTGGAATCCCATCTCTATTCATTTTGCATCCTTCATCTCAGGCATAAATGTCACTGCCATTATTACAGTGGTGAGCTGATGGGATGTTTATCCACCCAGTGCTTTTCAAACCAATTAGGTGGATTTAGTGCACGGATGAAGGCTCCTGAAACCAGCGCTCCAGCCTGGAGAAAGAATCAGGCAGATGGATATTAAGCCATAGTCCTCTGTCCCAGCCTATGCCCTGGGGCCCCCCTGCTGGAATCACAGTCTTCTTGCTCAAGAAATCTGCCTCTTTTTTCCTGCTGGCCTGATCAAAGCCAGCAGGAGCTGGAGTAAACAGGCAGCAAGATGTTACTTATTGATTACTACAGCTCAGAGACGAGACTGTGCTTCAGGCAGCTTCATTTTGCCTTCATGGTAACCCTGTAAGAAAACTCTTAGTAGTCCTATTTTACAGTTGAGAAAGCCAAGCTCACAAAGATGTTATAACTAGACCAATGTCACAGAACTTTGAAGCCAGAATTAGAAATCAGATTAGGATTTAGAATCCTTGGACTCCAAAATCCCACCCAAATGCCACCTATCAAATCCATCTCTGGTCAGTTAACAAGATAGCCTAAATGTTTTAGCTCCATCCTAGCTTCTGGGTACCTCGTTCATCCTTTCCTGACTCCTTTTCAAACAAGCATCTCCAGCCCTAAGCAAATGCAAGTAATTCTTTTGCTAAAAAAGACACAGGCTCTCCCTGAGCATGAAACGGTCCAAGACAGAGAGAAGAACCAGAGAGTAGAACTGAAAGAAAATAAGTTGGAGAGCTCAGACAGACCTGGAGAATCTATTCCCAGTCCTTCTGTTTGGTAGCTATATAAGTTCACAAAACTCACCTTTCAGTGTGTCTATCATTCTCTGGAAAATGGTGCTGTGGTATCTACTTTCTAAGGTTGTTTTTAAAAACAAAAAGATTATCTACTTGCAGTCCCCCCTCCACAATGGTGATCAATAAGTAACGCCTGCCAAAACTGACTGCCTTAAAGTCCTGGGCTCTGATTGCATCTAAGAGCCAGCAAATTATGCAACTTCTGTGAGCCTCAGTTTCCTCCTTGGTAAAATGGAAAAGAACTGTGAGTTCATAGGCTTGCTGGGAGAATTTTATTAAATGAGATAGTGCTTACAAGCTGTTTAAGCATAGTGTTTAGCATAGAGAAATTATTCAGTAGGCATTTTTGACTAATATAATCGGTATTATCAACATTTTCTTTGTGATGTCAAAGACATGTGATGCATTAGTATTCTGTTAATGACCACCTATTTCTTGTGGTTTATTCAGGTGCTGTTATCCTCTCCAAATCTGACCATGCCTGTGGAGAAAAGCTTTCCACACACCTGCCTGGTTTCCATTAGGCAAAAATCAACCCTCCTGTTCTGCACTTTCATTGTGCTTGGTGCCACCGTGACAATACATGGCATTGTAGTACAGCTATTTGTAAAGTGAGTCTCACCAATAACCTGGGAGCAGTCTGAGTAGAGGTGATCAAATCTAATTTATCTCTTCATTTTGAGCATCTTTCCTAGCACTTTTCTTAGTACAAAAGACTTGATTTTTTAAAAGAAAAAAGGAGAGAGGGTTTTTGAAAAGATATTATGAGTATCTTCATTGAAATATGCAAGGATAGGTGATCCATTGTCTCTGGAAGACAGCCTGGTGAGGTTAGGACTTTTTGTCATGCCCAAAGGAGAGGAAGCAGCCAAGATCCACTGCATAAGGAGAACACACAATGCAAAGGCTATTTTGCTGAGTTTTTAAAACATACATGGTATCTGTCAACAGCTGGCTCCTTCAGATGGCCAAATCCCAGACTGGATCTGTCCAGGTAATTTTCAAACTGGTCCTATGAGAAGCATTTTTTTTTTTTAAATGAAACCGATCAAAAACATTTAAGGGACAAATGTGACCCAACGTCATTGTACAAACCTTGTCAAAATAAATATTGGGGACAAGGCATGCAGAGCACACTCAGCCTCATTCTCTGAGCTAACAAGACCTGTGTGACAGCATCCTCTCTCTCTGCTGTGAACCAGGCAGACTGGCGATTGGGTGCATTGCCTGAGGAGGCCGCTGAAGAGGTGCAGAGAGTTTTCCTGAAAATTCTCTGGGAAGGCGAGATACTAAAAGTCAGGAGTGTTAACAGATCAGACACAGAAACCAACTATAAGTGAGAACAGGGCCAGAGCAGACCTGGAGTCAGGTGAAAGAGTGAGGCGGCCTCGGGGTGAGCTCTGTGAGCATCCCTGCAAGCTTCCTTATCTCACTTATGCAGGCAGTTTCCAGGTGCTTGGGCATGACTCCCGAAAGGTTCCAGGTACAGAAGGATGTGTTTGCTTTAAAACCCACTTTGTAAGCGCAAGTGCTTCCTTACTCTGAGCCTCACTACCCAGCAAGAACTCAAAGGCCAGGTGGGCCTGCTGCTGGAAACATGATTCACAAACCTCAGCCCAGCTTCTCCTGAAGGTATGGCAGAATAGCAGAATTCCAGGCCGCCTTCCAAGAACCTATTTTAGCAAAATTTCCAGGGAACTTTAAAGTAGATGGAACCTTTGGAATAAAGGCGTTGACTCATCCAAAGGTGCCCATCAAACTCAGCCTGGCAGTCGGGCAGTATCATTACACAAACACCCAATCCCCCATTCTTAGGCTCCTGAACCAGGGAATCTCAGAGGGATTTGGCCATCAGCGACTCACTACTGTCCTCTTGGTACTTCAGAAATGCACATTTAGTTTGTAAGCACTTGTTATGAGCCTTATCTACTGGACAAAGACCCAAATCTATAGTTTCTGTTTGGTTTGTTTGTTTAGCTGGATTCTGCTGTTGTTATCAATTGTAACTCTCTTCCGTGGTCCAGTTCTGACTCCAGCTACTCCATATACTCCTTCTTGACCTCCCCAGTCCCAGGGAATGATTCCTAGCTCTGACTTCAGCTGCTCGATGCCCCTTTCCATTCTTAGTCCACCCACTTCGTGTTTTGCAGTAGAACTGGTTGCATTCATCTCTCAGATTAGATGTTGGGTGTTCCCAAGACCTAAGTGTTTAAGTAGCTTTGTTTTCCTGTACTACTTAGCATGGCCCATTATAGGCCTACAATACTTCAGCTACTTACATTAAAAATATTAAAAAGCTCAAATATTCTACTCTTTATCCTTAAAAAATAAGATAATAAATGACCAGTTTTGCTCTTGGAGGGTGAAGTATGGGCTTCCTTGTGTATTTTTAAATATAACATCACATCAGAACCTTCAACTAACCCTGAAAGGATATGTGGCTATGTCATTCTCACTATGCTGCTTAGTGAGATCATATGACTCTGTTCAAGGGTGCTGCTGAGTGAAAGGCTAGAGTCCCCTGACATGAGCCTGTACCACCCAACCCCTGGACAATATTCTTGCCTGCTTTGATGTCTCTGCTGCTTCCAAAGGGCCCCACCAACCCACCCAGGGATTACTCACAATGCTTACGTAGTGTTTTCCACTGGAGTTTTTGTCAAGTTCCTCTTCCTACAGCTAGTTGGAGCGAAACCATTGGAAGCTCAAGGAACGGGCCTGATGAGAGTCCCATAACTCTCTACTTCCAGATGTGGGAGTGCTGGTGGAACTCAGAGCCTTATCCTCGCTGAACACACCAGAGCAACAGTCTTGCCAGGTACTTCAGTTCTGCGTGGTTCCTCATCTTGGCCCATGAATGCAAGGGCAATCTAGCTGCAACATCTGTCATCCCATTGATTGCCAGGGTTGAGCCAAATGATCTGGATAGCCAGGTGCACATCCCCTACCTCAGTGATCCATATGCATCCTTCCGGAAGCTGCGTGCTTGGTTGAAGAAGATGACCACCCCCAACAGAGGAGGATTATTCCTCGGTCAACAGTATATGAGTAATTGTGCTTCTCTGTTAGAACCTCCAAACAAGCTCACAAGGTCCTAAACTTGGTTCTTCCCTAAATCTCACTGCCTGGCCTAAGCCCACACACTACCCTTTCAGACAGGACCATCGAGTCTGATTTTAAGGTTCTCAGGTTATCAGCAGCACTTGGTTTTGCACAGACCTTCCTTTTGCTGGGCCCTTGTGGGCCTCGTGTATTCTGATTCCCTGAAGTTCATGGTCTTCTCCCATGAGCTCTGGTGACCTTCTTCCCCTCCTTCCCCTTCTCCTGCCCACTGACTCATTGCTCAAATCTGCCATGCACAGTCTCTTCTAGGGTGCTAATCCTGCACTTAGCCCTGTCCTGAGGGGAAGTCACATCACTCTCTCATCTAGGCAAAAAAGGATTTGCAACCCCAAAAAATGTCAATTTGAGAACTGATTTTGACTTTTATTGTGCAATCTTAAAAAAAGTTATTTTTAATCCCTATTTTATCTCTTTAAATGAGAAATATACACATACTTATATGCAAGTATGCAATTAAATTTATAATACTGTGGGCATTGAAAGAGATAATATATAGCCAGGAGTCGTGGCATATACCTGTAATCCCAGCACTCAGGAAGCTGAGGCAAGAGGATCCTTGTGAGTTTGAGACCAGTCTGGGCTACAAAGCGAGTTCAATGCCAGCCTGAACTGTATGGCAAGACCAAAAAGATAGACAGATAGATAGATAGATAGATAGATAGATAGATACATACATACATACATACATACATACATAGAAAGAGAGAGAGAGAGAATAATACATAAAAGTTACATCATAACTACGAAGCACTCTAGAAAAATTCATCATCAAATTATTATATTTTACTATTGTTCTGAATCAGAGAGAAAGATGACTCTGTTTAGTAAATCCTAATTGAATGTAATAACTCGATGTATTTTAAAAACAAAATAACTAAAACAAAAATGCTCTTTCTCCTAAAGGGGTTAGCTTCTGCTTTACCTGGATATTAGTCCATTTAGAATCTCCATTCTTGCCTACATTTGTTGTTGGAATATTTTGCACCATTGAGGTCATTCATCTTCACAGCCATCGCCACCATCTCCCTCTTCAATTGTGCTTTGATTGTTGGTTCAGTCATTCTTCCAATAACATTGTGCAAACTCAGAACCCCTCCTGGAATAGGAGGGGACAGATAACAATAGAACCCAATTAAAGGGTCTTCTAATTCTCTCCAAACATGACTCAGACCTCTGAGGCATCAGTTCTGGGAACTAAGGAAGAGCCACTTGGTAAGTCTAACAGGGGGCAGTTTAAGAACCCCAGGCCTTCTTTTAAAATATGATACAGTTGGTGCAAAAAGCCCTTGTTGTATTAAAGTCTTCTATTCTAGAATTCAAGTGCTCTGGTGTTTAAGAAGTTCTCCTGAAAACCTGATTATATTCTCTGTGGCTTTAGCCTGGGAACATTTCCTCATTTTTGTCATTCCAGTCTTTAAGATTTGGTCCAATAGCAGCTAAGATGAATACTCTGACATAAATATGCCTACACATCTTATCATGGTTTGGATATTAAATGTATTCCCAAAAGTCCATGCATTGGGCACCTCAAGGTGGCAGTATTCAGAGCTGTGGCTTTTAAAAAGTGGTTGGATTGGGAAAACTCTAAACTTACCAGTGGATTAATTCATTGATAGATCCATAATCAAGGGGCTATGGGAACAGGGTAGAAATTTTAGGATGCAGGACCTAGTTGGAGAAAAGAGAACTCTGGGGGAGTCACTTTGATGGGTATATTTTGTCAACATCCACTTTTGTCACCAGCCCTCTCTTTGCATTCTACCATCCATGAGATATATAGGTTGAAACCACCACATTTTTCCCACCATGATGTTTGGCATCACCTCCAGTCCACGAGTGAAGGAACCAAATGACCATGGACTGAGACCTCTGGAATCGTGAGCCTAAAGAAACTTTTGTTTCTGTGATTTAATTTTCTCAGATATTTTGTGATAGAACCTAGAAAACTAAAACACGTCCACCCATAAGATAAGCACAAAAGAAGAAGAGAGAGTGAGCTGAGGAACCAGAACTCAGTAGCTAGGTTAGTGCCTTGGCTGTGCGTGGCTGGGCACTCATTTGTCCCCACCTCTGGGTCGAAGATCATTCATATTTCATGGGAAGATGTCAGACTTTCCCAACTCTGGAGTGTATAAATGTACTTATCATCAAAGTTTACACTCAAAAATCTACTACTTCCTTATTTCACTCCCTTTTCTGAGGAGACTTGAAGAGTATGCTTTTTCAGTCAGGGAAAAATCTCTCTGTTGAACAATTAGGAAAATTCAGCATTAGACAGAAAGCACTAGAAGCCAACCTGGCATATTATTCTTCTAGCAGTCCCCTGTGTTCCTAATAAAACCAGTCAGGGGCGCTGGAGGCAGCTTGAAGTATGACCCATTTGTTTTCTTAACAGCCTGCTTGCCTGCTTATCCTGGAAACTGTCAACTCCTCGTGGAGCCTTGCATAAAGAATAGAACAATTTCCCATTTTTATCCTGGTGTCTCATGCCCCAGACATTATTTTAATGGAATTCACTGTATTTTTCTATTCAAATGGACTTGAAGATAAACAAAGCATTTAAAGAGAAAAGTTTCTTCCTGAGCAGAGAAAAAGTGCTTCGTTGGTACTTCTGAACTGTGAAAATCTGTGAGTCAAGGAATCAGATGATTCAGGGGTCAGCTGGAACCTGATCTAAATGCTTGGGGCATGAGGAATAAGTGAGGGCCCAATGTCAGTTATCAGGGAATGGGCCAATGTGTGGGTTTATTTTCTAAGCACTTGCCTGCTAATGTTATTTTAAAAAATGTTTTTTGTAAGAAAGTAAGGAAGCTCCAGGTCAGAAGGAGAGGCAGGAATAGAGGAAGCGGGGAAAGAAGGGGAAGAAGGCATCCAGAAGTCTGAAATCAAGGATAAGGTTCTTTTCATTGAAAAGTGCTATTATGGTGTCATAAAAATATATGCCACAGTAAGTGAATCCTCTTCCCAGTTTGGTTTCAGTCCTCAATCACCCAAATTCCTGCCCACTTCCCAAAAGCAATATGGAGCTAACAAGGGGCTTCCTATGTTCTACTTGGAGAAGAGGAGTGCCTCCTCATAGAAGATGCCAGAAGAACCACAAAGGTCAAGAGATCTGTCACAATCCAAGTCATGTAAAGAGAAAGCCACATCTCACTGGGTGGACAGAAGACTTTAGAGCTAGGAGTCTTGAAACAAGGAAAACGAGCCTCAATAAGGGACAGGGTGCTGGACCACACACCGTGATGTGTGAGGAAGAATGGACTGTCAGATGTGTCTGAAAAGTTCCAACACAGGTCATTTTGTGATATGCTATTCGGATGCTTCTCAAAAACGTCTGTAGTCAGTGCATTGGCTGTGCTCCTGAAAATTCATTTATCTTATAAATGGCTTCCAGTCTTTTGCTATGTTCCTGGCACTGTGAAGATATGGAATTCATCTAAAGGGAGAAAGAGGTAAGTTCTCAAGTGACAGCAACACAGTGTGAGCCATGGCATCACAGAGGTGTGTACCACAGCTGGAGGAATGAGGCACAAGAGACAGGGCCACTGGATTGGAGGCACGAGGTCATCCAGGGTTTGGGAACAAAAATCTTAAGAGGCTGATAATTTGATGTTACTCTACCCTTTGTTTCTCAGAGCATTTCCTGTGGATCTCATGTCTCTCTCTTTATAGGCCCTTAAAGGCTGTTGTAGATTCGACACAGTAGGGAGCTCCTTGGAGAAGCTAAATTTACCTATCCCGATGCCCACAGTTAGGCTGTAAGACAGAGGCAGCCTTCTAGTTCCCTGTCTGACAGTGCATGGGAAATGCTGGGAAGGAGTAAAGGCATCTCTTGGTCTTAGTCATTTTCTGTTTACTAACCTGAATCTCAAAAATTAGTTTGGGATTCTGATCTTGGCCATGAAACTTGGAAGAAGAAAAAGAAATGATGCAGTCACAGCAAAAAAAAAAAAAAAAAGAAGAATCTTTTTATGTAGATGCAGTTATGTAACTCCAGCTATAAAGCATACTCAAACTCCTTCTGGGGGACGAGGTGAACTGAGCACCAAGTATGAACCAGGCTAGATTCATAAATTCTGGGTCAGTCTAACCCTCTTGAGCGAACTGATTAAATCTGAGAAGCTGGACTGAGAGTTCATTAGTCTGGGTCCAATGCCCAGTTCCAGGGCTATATTCCAACTGTAGACACAGTTAGGCTGGAGCATAACACATGTCTTGTCATAAAGCCTCATAAACATGGGTGTGTCAAACTCATGCTTAGTCTTTAGAATAGTTCTCTTGATGAATTATTAATTTTAATTTTATGAGTTTTATTACATTAAACAATGACTGCTTAATAGGAAAAAATCGCCAAAATAGCATATTTACTTTTAATATTTATTGAGAGTATATTAAAAAGCATCAGAATTTTCAACATCTACTGGCTTTTTGTGCATGAAGTCTAAAAATAAACAACTGAAATAAATTCCTATATGAACAAAAGTATCAATAGAATTCTACAAGAAAAAATGTTTAGTTCAGTTATCATACCTAAGGCATCCTTGACACATGATACCATCATGTTCCATACATGTGTGTTGCTTACACTGGCGGTGCATATGTTTTGCTTTCCGTGCCTTTTCATAGGACATACTTGACACCTTGTTGGTCTTGCTACATTCTTGTAGGTTCTTGTTACATTATGTAATGTGTAGTTAATAGGAACATAAAATAGCAGTAAAACAAAGTATTAAATTCTTGTGCATTTATGATAAACATCAACATTTTCACATCAGCTATGTGCTTGATTGCAAAACCTAAGAGGTAAAACAGAAATAGAGACCTACATGTGCTATCATGTAAATACAAACAAAAGTCTACCACAGAAATAATCTTTGCTTTAACTGTCACACCCAAGGCAGTCTTTGCACATGACAACTGCATGTTCCATACGCACATCTCACTCACACTGACAGCACATGTGCTCAACTTTGTCTTCCTATGTGACAGACCATTTTTGTTACTTCTCTTCCTGTTTTGTCAAGCACTTCTTATCATGTTATACAATGTACACTTAGGAGGAAAATATGGTATCAATAAAATAAAATATCAAGGGCAATGAGTACTTATAATAGATATCAATATTTTAGCATCATACATGTCCTTATTTACAGAACTTAAAATATAACATCAGAAATAAAATCCTATGTGAACTACAGTGAAACTACCAGTAGAACTCTGCCACAAAAGTAGCATTGTTTCAATTTTCACATCCAAGGCAGTCTTCACATATGAAAGTTATCTATTCCATGTGCAAATACTACTTATACTAATAACACAAATATTTTGTCTTCCTGTCCTTTCTGATAGGGCACTGTTGACATATTTTTTTTTATTTTCTTACAGTTATAGTAGGTCTTTGTGACATAATGTCTGCCTATGCACCTCTCAGCTCACCAGTGTGCTTCATAATTTTTTAAGTAGTTCTTTGGACAAAAATTTTTCCCCTCTGCTATAAATGATCTCCTATGAGTTCAGTCTCAATGCCCTAAGAAAATCTTTTCATGATACTTGGCACTTATTAATTGCTTTGCAAGCTATAAAACTCTCTATGCTTCCTATGTTTAGGATTAAGTAAAACACAATCAATGGCTGAGACTTTGTGTTTTGAGTGATGTCATAGTTGCTGCATAACTCATCCACAATATCTACTTCTTCCTTGCTTTTGTAGTAGAAAGTCTCCACCTCAGGTTCCTGTTTTATTGAAGTTTCACTATCAATATTTTCATCATGGTGCAATGTTGACATCAGTAGTACCAGCCTGATTTCTTTTGCCATATATGAGGGTGATATAAATCCTTCTGAAATACAAAGACTGCTTTACAAAATTCTGTTTTGAAATCACATTTCATTTGGAATTTTGAGTTGTTCTTGGAAAAAGTTCCTGCATTGGTCAACTTACACTCTTTTAGCGAATGTAACATCAATTGGTAACTGCTAAACCAATTGTCAGATGCCACACTCCTTCTTCCCACTTTCATTGGGTTTGGGAGATGGGAGCAACAATTTGATTTATTATTATGACAATAAGGATCTGACAGCTCAATTTGAGATAAATTTCTAAATTGAAAACATAGCAAGTTTTCTCATTTTAAGAGCATAAAATTTTCATGCCATATTTTGACCCATTACTCTTCCATAAGTCTGTTATATTCCTGTAATTAAACTGTGAGAAATCCCTGCTAAGTACAGCAGACCTGTGAATGCTTTCAGATGAGTTGGTGAGGCGCTATAATAAGTACATTTTTGAGTATGGCTATCAGTGCAAACAAAACATTTTACTTGTATTCAGCCTTGCGTATTTTACAGCATCTTGTAGCATTTCATCTGTTAGCATCTCCAATACTGAATGACAGTGCTGACATTTTGTCCAGTACATTTCACTCCTAAGGCCTTCACTATGTTTTTGGACCTAGTTCTAACATTGGATCATTCCGTTTGGTTGTGTGACCATTTGTAGTATTTTAACTAGCCAAATATGTACTCGCTTCACATTTTCTTTGTCATCTGAATCAGGGACATCTGCATTCCCATGTCTGCATCGTCAATCCTTGCTTCATTTCACTGGCACAGAAATGTTGGCTTACAGGACCAATTTCTTCTTCTTATTATTATTATTATTATTATTATTATTATTATTATTATTTTTCTTCTCCTCCTGTCCTCCTCCTTCTCCTCCTCCTCCTCCTCTTTCTCCTCCTTCTCCATCTCCTCCTCCTTCTCCTTCTCCTTCTCCTCCTCCTCCTTCTCCTCCTGTCCTCCTCCTTCTCCTCCTCCTTCTCCTCCTTCTCCTCCTTCTCCTTCTCCTGCTTCTTCTTCCTCATGTTACTATTATAACCACTGTTATTCATTCACCCACACCACTCTTCTGTTATAAAAACACATATTTTATAATAATGCACCATCTTCATCATCCAACATGCATGAGTAAGGTGATGATTCATTTTGTCACCCTTTAAAACTTGCAAGTATAGTTTTTCACATGCCATTGTACCGAATTGGGATATTTCTAACAGAAGAACAAAACAAAACAAAAGTTCTTTTTTTAAAAAAATGCTAGTATGGTGTGGATGCATTACACCCTCTCTGACGTTCAGATAAGCATGTAGCAACCTGTTAGACAAGAACGCACATGCACTCGCCTTGCCTTTTGTCATATAAAGTGAGTAAACACAAAGAGTGCTTCCTGAGAGCACAGCCAGCTACTATTATGCTAAAGTAAATGTTTACTGTTCAACAGTAAGGAGTATGTGTGCAGAGCCTAGTGTTATGTGCAGTGGGATAATTAGGAATTAGGTTTTTAATTCAAAATGAATGAGTAAAACACAGCTTGGGACTACTGTGTTTTAGGAAATCTCAGAGATAAGAACTGGAACAAGTCTTTGAATTGGAGAATTCCCATAGGATTCTACATTATTAACAGCAATGATGATCCCAAGGGACAGTGGCTGGCAGGATGTATATAGGAAAATAGGTGACCAAAAACATAGCCTGAAGAAAATAAGATTATGTCATTGTCCTGTCACTTTAAACCCTCAAGCATCAGGCGGGTGAGAGGCTAGGAGGAAGTCACATGCTCACTGTGCTCAAAGCCCTCACTAGAATCTAACATTTCATCCACCTTGAGATCCTACAGCAACACTAAAGCAGCCTAACTACCAGCTACTTGGAGTCATGCTTACCTGACAGAGAGTCACATTATTATTATGCCAGGCTGTTTTTCTTATGCAAAGCCAAGCCTGTAGGTGGAGCTTAGCTCTGCACAAGGCAATTCTGCAAAGGTCCAGTTGAAGCTGTTAATATGCAAGGGTGCCCACACACAATGGTGGTAGTGATATATTGGTGGATGCAGGGTTGGTAGGTGTGTTTGGGCCACATAGTCATCCAAGGACCCAGTGTCCTTTGCTCTTATGGATCTGTCATCCCTTGCAGTATTATCCTTCTAGTGAGAACTGAGTCCTTTATTCATTTCTGCCTTATCCACATCCCAACCCAAGGAGAATGGGAAGAAGAAAGTGTAAGATAAGATGGATGCCTCAGTTAAATTTGTGATCAAACCAAACTCGTGTCTTCTAGTCCATGGCTATGCCTAAATGTAAGAGAAGATAGAAAATGAGTCTTTAAGGTTGTCTTAGTTACCTTTTTCTCATGGCTGGGCAACACTTGAAATTAAGGAAAGAAACGTTTATTTAGCTCCCAGTTTGTAGAGGTCTCAGTCCCCACTCAGCTGACTCCAAGGCAGAGTGTCACATGGCAGAGGACAGCAGTTCATGGTGGCACAAAACAGCAAAACATCAGGAGCCAGGAGGAGCTGTGGCAGAGCATCAGAGAGCAAGATTCTCTCCCCTACTTCAATTGCATTCAGGCTATCTGCCCCAGGCTGGGTGTAACACTCACACCTATGATCCCAGCACTTGATCATGAACTAATCCTATACTCTAGAAGTCTGCCCCATAACTATATGAAGCTGTTAGGGGACAACTAGACACAAACCAAACAAGAATAAAGCCTGGCAGGTTCTACAGCCAGAAAGAGGGAAGAGAGGACAGATCCCAGAAGATGGCTGACAGTATCTACTGTTAAATCCAGGCATCCCTATGCTGCAAAGTCTTTTTCTGGACCTCCAATGTGTGGCGTCTTTTCAGTGCTCCCATGACATTATGTGATTACCAATATTAAAATGCTTACCTGAGCATTTTGAAATCTTGTGTTTATTTTTCTATTCTCCACTACCATGGGAATTCCTAAGGGAAAGGCATTTCTTTTTTGCATCTTCTTATCCTCATTGACTTGCACAGCAGGCAACGGGGTTCATGGAGGTACTCAATAAAGTTTTAGTAGATGAATGGCTGGATGGCTGGATCAACACGTTATTAAACTGAAAAGTGAATAAATAGGCAAAAACGGAAGAAGAGAAAAAAGGAGTTGTGGAATAAGGCTCTAACTAACACAGGCATGGACCTGAGGGCTTTCTGTGCGAGTTGCAGTCATCCTCTCATGAACATGAGTTTACTCATGGGTCATGGGTTTACACAAATGGATGAACCTACAATTTCTTGATGAAGACATGACCTGGGCAACTCCAGATAGTTGTAGGTTGAGCCAGATTCCAAAACTTGTATTCTATGCCTGAAGGGTCATTAAAGGAAATCTACTCAGTGATCTGATCTAATCAAGTCACTGTGTGCTCCTTCCCTGGGTGCATGGAAGGACAGGTGAAAGTGGTGGGTTACAGCGCTGTGCAGATGTATGTTACAGACCCCAGAGTGTCAGACTTGAGGGAGGATTAGGATGGTTTAAGAATGTACCAGACTATTACCATCTGGTCAAGGGAGATGGAACAGAGAAAAGCTGAGAAAGCTCTGAGCAATGAAGTTGTCTGGAATGCTAATATCCCCCAGCGGGAAGAGTTACTGGCTTTATTTCATGAAATTGTAGAGTTGTAGGAGATAGGAAAAAGCTGATGTCCTACCAAATCTAGACTGTGCTGCTTTCCTGCTTCTGTGACCTAGGAAGGATTACTTAGCATATGTGTGCCTCAGTTTTCCCATCTGTGAAATGCAGTTAAGAATAAGATACAGGGACCAGTGAGATGGCTCAGTGGTTTAAAGCGCCTGCTTAGGAAAGCTTAAGCAACCGCAGGGACTGCGGTTCAATCCCTGGTACCACATGCTGTATTAGCCCCACCCGCAAGGCAGGCTGATCCAGCCATTAAAAAAAAAAAAAAAAGAACAAGATACACTTCTTTGGGTCACATGAAGGTTAAAATATCATAACACATAACTTAGTGCCCTGTGCATCTTGTCTATAAACACACTATTATAAAATCCATAATTTTGTAACAAAAAGATACATTTTGTTAAGACCATATAAAGTATCTTTGACCATTGATCTCATTTCTGAAGCTGATAGGATTATTAATTGATAGGAATTTCAAACTTTCTTTCCAACCAAGCATGAAGCCGGCCCAATATAAAACCAACTGATTAACTTATGTAACTGAAAGTTCTAGAGGCAGTTCTGGCCTCATTTGTAATTTCTTCCAGAGCCACACTGTCACCAGGAAGCAAACCCTGATTCCATTCTGGCTTACATTTGTATGCCAACGTCATCCTTGGGATCCTCCTCCTCATCAAGGAGCAGGAAGTGTTTCACTCATGACCTCAGAGCTCTCTCTCCAGGAAAAGAAGTGAGTCTCTATTCTAACAACTCCTGGGTCTAAGGATTAGAGGCCTCTACTTTCACCCTGCATAGACACATAGTATGTCATTTGCCACACTGTGTCAGCCAAGGAAAAGATACACCGATTGGATCAAAACAACTAACGTGGCATGGTAATGCCAGCCTATAATCCCAATGCTTGGGAGGCTGAAAACAGGAGGATTACTATGAGTCCAATCTGTGCAATGAGATTCCGTAGGCCTTGTACTAAATACTTCAACAAACAAATGAACAAAGCGAAAGCTCACCCCTATGGTTTAAGAACACAGTCAACACCCAAGGCTACTCTTAGGGGGAGGTGGTCTCCCAAAGCAAATCTGGACAGTGGCTGAAGAAGGAAATACATGAGTGCAAAGCTAGCAAAAAGTTTACTCTAGTGAGTAAGCTAGTGACTTGAATCTCAATCACAGAAATACGGGCAAAAGTTTGGAACGTAGTGAAATCTTGGAATTTATTTTAATCATGTCACAGTCTCCAGAAGATTTTGGGGGTTGTAAAGAAACCAACAACTAAAGGAACTTGGTGTCCTCTGATGTCCTCTGAAAAAAGGAAAATGGCCCCTGCCATACAAGTCACTTCCCAACAACAAGCCTACGTCATGATCTCTGCCCAGGCTGGAAAGGGCAAAGGGAAACTACCCTCAGAGACCCAGATGGCAAGTCACCTGCCCCCAAGGCTGGAAGGAACAGAGACCTTATCCCCAGGGCACAGCCAGCCCTGTAATACTTTCCTGTACTGATGAAGGAATGCTCCAGTCCAGGCAGAACCACTTACTATGTAGAAATATGGATTTACCATAGCTCACTTCCTACAGGGAAGGATATTGCTGGAAGCCAATCTCCTTTTATCTCTCTTTGCCTGGATGCTTACATTTTCTTGCCCCTTCTCTAGCAATGAACCTCTCATTATGCAGAGTGGCTTGCGTTTCTCTTTAGAAGATAAAGCTAAGACAAAGAAAGGAAACATATTTAGCGTTAATGATGTGCACAGTTTCATTTTTTGTTTGAATCTATTGCTGTTTAATGAGCTAAATATCCATTGGATGGATTAGATGCACGGGTCCTGCATGTGTCTCCAAGGAGGTGTCTTCGCCGAGGTGAGCTGGGCCTCCAACACAGTGCATGGGAACCGCACTGCCCGCCTGACAAGCATGACAGATACTGAACAAGGCAGCGCTCAGAGGGACCTGAATGTGAACAAGTAGCGAGAGATGAATCTCTCCGTGCTCACCCTGAGGCTGACCAAGCCAGCAGCAGACTTTAGAAAGGTGAAGCCATGAGAAAGCAAAATACCTGAATAATTGCACGGCTTCTGGGTCATTTAAAAAAAATCCTAAGAATCAAGATACATTAAGTATCTCTATCACTCCCTAACATGAATTTGTACATTGTGTACTCCAAACATGTACTAATGAAAATAATCTCATGCAAACAAAAACACTGCCAAAATGTGGTCACTAGAATTGAAACCATGTTTCAGCCATCCAATCAGAAGATGCCAACTGTCCTTCTCTACTATCAACATGGAAGTTATCCAGTGGTAGGGTCAATTATCCTGATAAGATTCTTAGCTCCTAACGGTTTCAGTTGGACAGAATGCATAGGCATCAAGGTCAGCACCCCTACATTACTCTAGCTCTTCGTTTTATCAGGAAAGGATAACAAATAGCATTAGTTTCTGAATCTTCAACAAAGAAACCATTTGGAATCGAAGCATTTTTAACCTGAAGGGAATCAGAAAAATATTATTCAGTTCCCTCATTAATGGATTCGAAGACTAATCTAAGGCAAGTTACATGACCCATCAATCTTTGAGATATGTTCAATATCAACCGATTTACAAGTGCTCAGAATCCACCACAATTTGGCCTTTGAGAGAAAAACAACTCTGAGAGCTCCCGAGTCAAACATGGAAAAGCTCCAAAAATTAGAGTGAAAAATATATTTTCCCTAGCAATGTAGAAAAACTTACTTAAACAAACTTTAAAATTACTTAAGCAAACAAACAAAGGCTAGAGAACTTTCTAGCCTTTGTACCACATCTCAGAAGCTCTGCATCCACCTAGCAACACTAATCTCTCAAACTTAGAGCTCTTGTCCTCTGTCCCTGCACCTGTTCTCCAAGCACACCCATCCTGTTGTTGGGCCAAGCTGTTCCTTTTATCTGAAATCCTTCAGCTTCATTGCCTACCATTCAACACCCACTTATCCTTAAGACCCAGAGGTGAAGACTTCAGCAACCACCTATGGCCAAATCAAGATCTGCCTTCCCTTCCATAAAGCGCTTGGTTTCTCTGTCACAGTACTTGTAGGAGACAGAAAGACAGTGTTGGGTAACGGGTAGAGGCAAGGTCAGCATCAATCTTGAGTTGAAGCTCTAGCTCTGCTGCCTCGGGGTGGTGGCACTGATTAAATTCCCCGGCTGATTCTCCTTTTCTTTACCCAGGAGAGAATCACGAGGTTGACCTTGAAGGGCCCCTGGGAGGATCAAATCAGATAATCAGATAACTCAACCAGTATCTACCTCACAGGAAGCTCTTTATACATCTTAGCTGTGAGTGCTGAGGTGCCACTACCACCAACGCCATCGTCACCACTATCAGCAGCAGCAGCACATTAATGTGCCTTTATAGCCGTAAACTCCAGGAGGAGAGGGACCTAGTATTGCTCATCTTTACGCTTGACCTTTCACAAGTGCTTAATAAATGGATGAAGAATTGAATTGTTCAAACAGCTGTTCAATTTGCAATTTATTATTTTGGCTCTGGTGAGAAGTTGTTTTGAAAACATTTGCCTAGTTCCTTGCCACCTGATTAGGTTTTGAGTTCCACAGTTTGGTGTTTCTCCTTGCAAATTATACGTACTGAGTAAATATACTTAGTATATTTAAGGTATCTAAGTAATAAATCCCTAAGGTCACAAGCTCCTCAAAGTTTATAAGATCCTTGGGATATGCATTCATTTATTTTCTTTTTTTAATATTAAATCTACAAAAAGAGCTAAAGTAACATTTATTGAACACTTTAGAACCACCACCACACATTAGCATTTAACACACCCCAGGCACTTTACATACTTTTGTGTAATAACTCTCACAACCAATTGATTAGATAGGTATTCATTCTTTGTTATAGTTAAGGAACCTGATGTTTAAAAACATTACTGAATTTAGGCAGTGTCATAGATACAGCGAAGGAGCCCAGAATTCAAGCTCATCCTCTTTCAACTCCAGTAGAAAGTGTCTAGCTCTGGGCTAAGTAATTTAGAAGCTCTGCCACCCTGAGTGGTCCTTCGAAGCCTGGAAGTTGTTGAACACCACCCCCCACCCCATTTTACAGAAGAAGTAACTCAGGCATGGCTATACACAAAGCCAATCCAGATTAGAGCTTTTAAAGCAGGGTTGTCTTGCCCTATCTAAAACTCTTCTGAAAAAAGAAATATGTCATACTTAAGTGGCTGGAGCCAGAATCCTGGTGTCCCCGGTGATGTTCCGTCAAGTTCTTTTTCCACCTCCACACACCCTTACTCCAGCAATCAGCACCTGCTAAGCACCAGACAGGGCCCTGCCCACCGCACAGTTAAGAGAGAAGGAATGGTTCTAAATAGACACATCTCCACACAATGAAAACACAGCAGAGAAAAGAAATGCCATCAGAAAGATGTATCGGTAGTCCCCACCCAATAGCTGGTGCAGCCTTGACTTATCACGGAAGGATGTGCTCCAAGGGTTGTCATTATGAGCAGATTCTGCCATCTGGGAATAGATGGAAGGGGGTGGGGTGGTGCATGATGGGAAATAGCAGTGTTTAAGGGCTAGAGCAAGGAGGCAGAGGAGAGATAAGGGGTCTTGGGGCTGATGTGCTTTAAAGGCTCTTAGAAGACAATAACAGGGGAGGAAACTAGGCATTAATGAAGCTGAGACCCTGGGGTAGGAAGTGCCGCCAGCTTCAGCAAAGCTGGGGAAATCAGTCTGCAAAAATGAAAGAGACAGAAAAGAGCACGAAAAATAACCTTGAAGGTAATGGATGAGGCAGAGGAGAAAAATCAATTCAAGGAAAACATATTAAGTGCAGAAAAACTAAACGAGAGCTAGGGGGAGGAGGAGCTCGGGTGGGGAGAAGCATGGACTGGAGCCAGGAGGGCTGAGGTCCCCTCTCCAGTCCTGGCTTTCACAAGCTCTGTGACTCTGGGTGGGACACCTCACCTCTCTGAGCTGCCACGAGCTCTTCCTAAAAATGACTTCATTGGACCACATGACCTATAAAGTCCCCTCCAAGTGTGAGACAGAGAACTACACAACAGCTTAGTCTCACATAGATGATCTTAAGCAGCTAGAGGCAAGCTGGGATATTTGATGAGTCTTTCAGGGGGTCCTAAATATCCAGGTGTCCAAGAGAGGTGGAGGAAACTTCAGCAGCTTAAATTTCACTTTGGGATGTTCTGATCTGATGACGAAGGAAACTCCTAGGCTTCTGTTAGCAGAGAGGCTGTGTGCAGGGCACTAATAACATACTTGACAGCAGGGGAAGTGTTTACCTATTAGAATCCTTGTACTCTGCAAATCCCCTCTCCCCAAAGAGGACTTGTGAGTTAGAAGAACACCTCGGGAGCTCTCAGACACAATATCTGTGTATATTATTATTATCCCTTGTATGTGCAAATCCCTCCAAAATTCCTATGTTGGGACCTAATACCTAATTAGATAGTATTAAGAGATAAGGCCTTTTGGACAGTGATTAAGTCTTGAGTGTTCATGAGTAGGATCATTGCTCTTATAAAAGAGATTGAAGGACATCCCTTCTGATCCCTCAACATGTGAGGATGAAGTCTCCAGGCACCATCTTAAAGAGGTAGAATAGTCTTCTCCAGGCTCCCACTCTTGCCATGCCCAAACTCCAGAACTTTGAACAATAAACTTCTGTTGTTTGCAAGCTATGCAGTCTAAGGTATTTGGTACAGCGGAAGGAATGTGTCTCAGTTGCTCTTCTCTTTGTTGGACAAATATCCAACACTCAAAATGAAGGAAGGACAGGTTGATTTAGCTCACAGTTACTGGAGGATTTAGTCCATACTTGGCTGGCTCCAAGGCAGAGGGGCACATGGCAGAGGCCAGCAGTTCGTGGTGGTGGAAGGCAGCAAAAGCAGAAGGGAGGAGTGGCAGCAATGGTGGCTACAGGAAGCAAGTCTGTCTCCCTTAAGTTGCATTCAGGCTATGTGACCCAGGCTGGGAGCAGTACTCACACCCATAAATCCCAGTGGATCATGAGTTAATCACAAGCTGTAGAAGTCGGCCCCATGGCTGCATGAAGCTTTGAGGGACAACTAGACATAAACCATAGCAGAATGGATTGAGATGATAACATATTAACAGTGGGAGCTAAGATTTTTTGAAGATAACAGTAGAGAAGTGTCTCTTATCTAAAACTCTGATAACAAAGCAACCTAGGGGCTGGAGAGATAATGTGGTGGTCTAAGCACCTGCCTGGCAAGGGCAAAAACCTGAGTCTAATACTGCATGCCATGCTGGCTTCTGAACCCTGGGGGAGTGGGGACTCATCCCTGTAATCCCAGAGCTAGGGAAGCTGAGACAGGAGGATCATTATGAATCTAAACTGTGTAGCAAGACCTTGTATTAAATAAATAAATAAATAAATAAATAAATAAATAAATAAATAAATATTTAAAAAAAAAAAAAGTAACCTGAAACTTATAAGCACAACAATAAAGAAAGCAGAGTAGAAGGGAATCTAGAAGCATCAAGTGCCTGCAGTACAACTGATTTCTCTTATATGTGCCTTAAGTATCCACCTGCTCCATGAAGTCTATGGATAAAGAAACTTTGTGCGACACTTGTTTCTGAGTTGAGTCCTTGACACTGGCGCATCCTTGTGCCCTCTGGTTCTGCTGTCGTTGACTATTAGCTGAAGTGCTAATCACCATGAGGATCAGCACAGGGAACAAGAAACCTGAGCCACCCTTCACTGCCCCTTCTATCTCTTTGTTTTTCAAAGTATCATCATTGAAGATTGGGTGGCTGTGTTGGGCTTTACAGAGGTTGGGGACAACTAAAAGAAATGTCACCCCAAGAGAGGAGAAATGCATAAGCATTCATGTAAGCACTTGTATGCAAATGCCTGTGGCAAATTTATCTGTGATAACCAACAACTGGAAACAACATAAATGTCTATCAACTGGCAACCAAATAAAGTTATATCGGTACAGGGAAAGCCTCCAGAATGAGCTTTTGATATGTATAGCTGTGTAGACCGGCAGTCTAGATGAACCTCAAATAATTACCAGACGGAAGAAGCCAGACCAGAGAACATATCTGCTGCATGACGACATTTATATAAAATTGCAGAAAACACGCAGTAATCTACAGGGATAGAAAGAGGTGAACTGCAAAGGAGCAAATTAGACTTCCAAGGATGATGGACACCCTCTTAATTGTGGTGATAGTCTCACTGTGTAGTCTTAGGTCAAAACATATCAAATTGCATATTTTAAATATATGCAATTTATTATAAAGCCATGATGTCTTGAAGCAGCCATTTGTAAAAGTTATACCTTCCCCACGATTGTCTCACAGACTAACTGTAATAATACAAAATTTAGAAACTTTCATGGGAATTAGAAACACTCATAAGATCCCATTTGGTCCCTTTTTCTGCTGAGAGTATCTCCTATTTTACAGCCCTACAGGCCCTTTCTTGCCTCTTCTCAAAATGTACCATGATCCACACAGCCCTTGGGTGTAGATTCCATCATCCTCCCTAGAAAAATCCAATGGATAGGAACATTTTCTAAATCATGGAGAAATAAGACCATAGACTCAGAATGTGACATCATCCTTTTCAACTACCAAAAACCACATTACAAAAATGAAAAAGAAACTCTCACATCTAACCTTCCCATCACATCCAATGACATGAGTTTTCTTTTTAAGAATGAATATGGTCTAAGACTCCTTCTCTTCATGCACACACACACACACACACACACACACACACACACACACACACACACTTAGAGAGTAGACTGTAGTCCTCGGCAGGAAAACGAGACAACTCAGAGGCCTAAGTTAGCAACTCTCCCAGAGGTTGTTTGAAAGGAGTATTAATAACATTCATTTGAAAGGAATCACGGAGCTTGTACAGAAATATATTGAGGCTCTGTCATTTAATGAGACATTACCTTTCTCGTGCTAACCACTACTGTACTTAGAGCTGTCTGGTTTGGAGGGGCCTCATTAACAAAGATCTTCCTGGCCTTGGCAACAAACATGTTTTACCTGGGTTCTGGCCCTGCAAATCTGAGCCCCTTACACAGAAACTCATGCACATATGCCACACACACACACACACACACACACAGACACACACACACACACACACACACCCTCTCCTAACAAAGTCCTTGGGGACAGTAGCATATAAACCCTAACCCCACCACCGTTAGCACAGCTGTCCCAGTCAAAGTAGAAGCGGCACAGAGTGCTACTACATTGAGCACTGGAAGGTCACTATGTTCTCCTTCTGTCTCCACACCATGCCATGGACCAGGAAGCGCATCTGAAATAGAACCATCTGCCCATGGATGGTGATCTCTCTGCTCTCAACAACAGTGGAGAAGCTGTGACAATCAAACTTCCCCTTTCCTTGGGTTTTAAACAAGTAGAATTCAGGAGGGAAAGAATGGGATGTTTGAGGACCAAGCTCTCCTTATAAGGTGCCAGGCAATGCAGGCATGAGAAGAGGAACAAGAGCGTCTTGTTCAAGTGTTACAAGAACACTTTGAGACAGATTTTCAATGTGTCCATCTTGTACATTAGGAAACAGGCTCAGATTACCCAAGAACAGAGCCAGGATTTACAACCAAGGGCTGAGGACAAAGAAATTCAAGACTTGCACAACAGACAAGTGTAGTCTTTCCTTTGGGTGTTACTACCTCTAAGCAGGTCAGTGGTACAAAATCTGAACACTAATGGTCAACTATTCACCACGTGGCAGCAATCAGCGCTTTCCTGCTTTATTTTATGTGCAGCCCAAGCTTGATATTCTGACTTCACATCTCACAATAGATTAAAATCTGCTACCTGGAAGCAATGCATGATTTCATTAATGGATTTATTCATCAAGAGATGTGCATTGAGTGCCTGCTATGTAACTGGAGAAGATTCTGGAGACATAATAGTGACAAACACCATCGAAGTCCACCATCATGAGCTTATAGAAGCATGTGGCAGTTGGAAAATCTGTGCACAAATTATTTTATAAGTGTAATTATTAAAAGTACTAAGAAGAAAACCATACAGTTCCACAGGGGTGTTGAACCAAGAACCAGCCTGGGCTGGATGAAATTAAAGAGGTCAGGGACAGAAGCTAATGAGCCATTGAGGGTAAGCCAGTGATGATGGTAAGCAAGGTACTGATACAACTGAGTGTGTTTTAAAGTTACAACTATAGCTATTCTGAATAGAAATGGATTAATGAGAGGGCAAGAGGGTCATGGTTAAAATACAATTGTGACACTCAGGGAGAGAAATGGAATTAATAGGAGCAAGCCTCTGGTTTCATGTGGGAGGGAGTTTTCTGGGAAAACTCTCAGTGTCTGGCAAGAACACTGGGTTCGTAATAGTACTGAGGGCTGGAGAGAGGAAGATTTCAAGGAAGCGGGGGTCAGAGGGGATCAAGCTATTGACTGCATAAGGCAGAAAGTTAAAAATTGGTGACTCTTGGGAAAAGGCATTGAGAGTTCTTTCTATGACTGTGGAAAATTGCCGATAAGTTTGACAGGTTTTCAAAATAGAAAAAAATATTCTCATTGGAGGGATGTCGACTTTAAAACTCCTGTGGAGAGACAACTAAGAGGATGTGTCAGAATGGCAGTTGAATATGTAGACAAAGTGCCCCCAGAAGAAGGCGGTGTGGACATCCCCTGTACATATCCACACAGAGATCTGTAGAGCTTGTGACAGCCTATGATATTACCCAAAAAGAGATGGGGTGTGTATAGTAGTAATCATTTCCACATCTAGACACAGTGCTTCCACTGTGGAAGAAGCAAAAAGTAGTAGAGGCAGTCATTTTTCATGCATCTGTTTTTTCCAAATTTTGTTGTAATAAAATACACATGAAATTTACCATCTTGATCAATTTTACTTGTACATATCAGTGGAATTGAGTGCAGTGACGCTTTATTTGGTGTATAACCATTACCATCACACACAAGCAGCACGCTTTCAGCTTTCTATCTACCTTCGTTAGAAATAGAGAAAATCGTCCCAGAATTCTTCAATGGATGACTTTCGGATCACATGACCACTCCTCAACCAATCAGTGAAAAGTAGAACCAAAGCAGCCATGACAACATTAGAAAGTCAGACCTCACTCTGAAAACAGATTCATCTCCCATAGGAAAGATTAAACAACACTACCTTGGTTCTCAAACTTAATTTCTCCCACTATTCTGGTCATAAACTGAGCTGGATGGGAACCAATCAAATTTTCTCCTAAGGTCAACCTTGAACCTAACCACTGAATTTGAGTCAGTTCCCATTCAATTGGATTTGTAAACAGCATTGTGGAAAGAATAAAGCTCGTGAGTTGAGGTACAACTGGTACCTAAATAAAGTCAGAGTTTATTCACCAGGAAGAAAAAGGAAATACATTTGAGATTTAAAATAATTTATTTATTTTAGTACTTAAAATTTTTCATGGAATGTAATATATATATATATATATATATATATATATATATATATATATATATTTCCTAATGTCTATATATATTCCTAATGTCCTAATGTCTTCAGAATAGTTCTTAGTTGCTTTTTCAGTTTGTTTACCTAGCTTCTTTTTTGGATGTCTCAACTATTTTTCTAGTTGGAGCTTGTGCAGATAATCCTGCAATATAAATTATTCTGTGAGTTCTTTTGTGTAGCTTTGGAACACAGGTGAAATTTCTGAGTCAAAAGACACAAGAAACTCTCTGTGTTTAGGAAACTTTCCATTGAGAACAGCAGCCATGATTTTGTGTCAAGCTAAAGGGGTAGTTTTAGGTTCCCTAGAACACGCAATCCTATAGACCACATAGTCCTGGGGAATTGATGGAGAGAGCTGTTTTGAAAACAGTTGTTTCCCAGTATGAGTAAAAGATATGCTGAGCAGGAACGAGGTACCCGGGCTGGGAGGGTGCTGTGCAGTGGGCAAGAAGCAGGTAGAGATAATGATGATTGGTACCAAAGCTCTGAACAACCAGTGTGGTACTCACAAGGCTATAGATCTTGTCTGTTTCTGAGCAGGGCCTTGCCATGGGAGCAGGAGTCTCTTAGGCTGGAAGGGAGAGAGAAGGCAGTTGGTCTGAGAGGTCACAGTGATTCGAGTGGATCACGACAAGGTCTACCTCATCTGGATATATGGTGATTTAGATATTAATATTCCTCCACACAGCCAGTATTTAACTATAATTCTTAACCATAAAGGTCTTGGAGAAAGAACAAAGAAGGGCAAAATAAATAGTGATTGCTTTGTAAAAGAAAAAATGAACTTTATTGATCATCTCACTTAATTTAAATCATACCATCAGACTGACATTATTGATCCATTGTACAGCTGTGAAAACTGAGTCGCAGAGAAGTGGCTTGCTTAGGATAGGCCATAACTAAGAGATGTAGTCAAGGATTACCTCCTGCAAAGTACTCTTCTGAGCAGGTTTACAGATTGTCCTCCCAACTATTTGCTCATTCAACAACTGTCTCTTGTACCTCTAGTTCATCTTGGATGTCTTGGTTTCTTTTCTCCTGTGGCTGAAACAATATCCACTACCCAAAGGTATGGAAGGAAAGGTTCATTTAGCTCACAGTTTGTGGAGATTTCAGTTTATATTCAGTTGGCTCCAAAGCAAGGGGGTAGGGCAAAGGGACAGAAGTTCATGGCGGCAAAGGACAGCAAAGGCAATGAGAGCAGAAAAGTGAGAGGAGCAAGACTCTTCTCCTCCTTTATGTTGTAAGCACCCTGGGGTGGGCGTGGCCACACCCTCCTTCTGCAGAGGCTGAGGATGTTTACAAAGTAAGGATCCTGGGCCCCTGCTGAGTCACTTAGTTAAGCATCTAAACTTCTCCAGTTGACACAATGAATCAATCATTACAGTATCCTAGAACCTAAACAGCTTCTCTAGGACATGTTCTCCACCCTTTAGGACGTAAAACTGCAGAATCACATAAGCTTCTAAACTTCTGAAATTGATGCAATGTATCTCATTACACTGGATTTGTCCTGGTGTAAAAAGGTGAGGTCCTTACCTGTATTAGCATCCTACAGCTGCTGTAACAACTTATCACAAGCTTGGATGACTCAAAACAACATCTATTTTGTACTATTCTAGAACACATGTCTGAGATCAAGGTGGGGCAGGACTGTATTTCTTTATAGATTGTAAGAAAAGAAAGGAAATCCTTGCTCTTCCAGCTTCTGGAAAAGGGCAGAAACCATTTCAATACTGGCCTCCAAATTCATGTCAACCTTTCCTCTATGTATCCAATTTCCCTCTGCTCCTCTGAGAAGGACACTTACGATGGCATTTAAGGCTCACAAGCACAATATAATCCAGAATTATCTCCTTATCTCAAAATCCTTAATCTACGCACATCAACAAATATTTCATGGGGTACTAGGGGTCCAGAACTAGCATGTTTACAGCCACCTCTCAGTCCTCCATGCCACCCTGGGATGGTCAGCATGTCAGTATAACAGGAAGATGGCAACACAGAGGAGCAAGGACAGCATGATAGCTTATGTGCTATAATGCAAGTGCACTGTAGGAGGAGGGAGGCTTCCCGGTGGTAGCAGCCTGGCAGCCGAGAATGAGTCAGGTGAACCAATGGAGCTGCTATTGTTGCAGGAAGTATCAAGTGGGACTACTGGACAGCGTGCACAGATTTCTCTTTACAGAGCCATTTGATATCTGCTTACAGCCACAGTGCAGATTACTTGATTGAAAAGTCAGAAAAGGCAAGGCCAAACCTAAATAGCATGGCTTTTCACTTTTTAAAAAGCAGTCAACAATAGCACGACCAGAGGAGGCAAAATGGAATTCATTTCACGTCTACAGTTTAGCAGGGCATTTTCTGCTCCAAGAAAGGTCCTCTCCGTGTCTTTCCACATGGTCTCCATTTAAGTTCTTCATCCCTACTCCTCTGCCCCTTGCCTAGGTGCCAGAAAACTGTATTGGATGTGAAGCAAAGCTGAGGGAAAGTTAAGGAATCCTCACAGTCTAGAAAACCCAGCAGATATTAAGACTAAATATAATCTCTTTTCTGACCCAGTACCCTAAGGCCCAAGTCCTGCTCCATTTTCATCCATGCTGAGCTGGGCTGCACGAGACCCACTTCAGCCAATCCCTGCAAGCCCCCTGTCCTCAGAGCCAGCTCTTAGCAGCTTGCTGTTTTCCCCTTAGGTCCTTGTATGTTCTGTTCAGCCCTGAAAAGTCTGAAGCAACAGTAAAAGCAAAGTGTTCGTACTGAAATCTGCCTCATAAAAAGAAAGTAAAACAAGAGAAAGAGCCCATTCCAAGTCTAGTCTCCTAGTCTCCTACACCCTCCACCTGCACCCTTCCTAGTAAGGACTACAGTTTCTCCAATCTCAAGTTTACGACTGCTGGGAGAATACCTGCTGACGGAGCATGAGCGGGATCAGTCTGACCCACCCTTCCCTTCCTTCTGGATTTCACTTTCGCCTCCTCCAGAGCCCTGCACCCCTAGAGGGCTCCTTCTTGCTGGGTTCTCCGAACAGCCACAAGGCCCACTTTGTTCTCGGGGATTCTCTAAGCTGTCTCAGTTATCCTTCAATAACCAAAGCCCAACTGCCTCATTTTCCTCCCTTGAACCTAGTCAGAATCAGTGTGATGGGCAGCTAGCTCATTACACTCCCATTTCAGGGAAAAGTCTGAAAGGTCCTGCTTTCCTCTTCACAGCAGCTTGTCTGGCTCTCCTCTGTCTTTCCAGTGCTCACACATCCCCTGCATTTCCATTTTCCCTGACCCCTCTAATCATGAGATGTGACCGCTCGCCCCTTCCTCTTGCTATCTGGTTCCAGTCCCCTGACTTCTCCATTTCTGGTAGTACTTCAACAAACAGTTATGCTGCTGAGTGCACCCTCTTTGACAGGACCCCTTGACACTTCTTCTTGGCTAATGGTGTCTCTGGGTCAGCCTCCTGGGACACATCTGCCACCAGGGACAGATTCTCCCTCTGCTTTTCTTCAGATGCATTTAGCCTTAACCTTTCCAGCCTTGTGGTGCTCTCAGAGGTCCTCTCTTCCTGCCATTCACTTGTAGGCAATTATACACAATCATCACCCACTGGGTCCTGGGTAGTCACATACCAGGACCGAAACTCACAAGGGCAGGAAGAAAAGCAGCAGAGATCACAGCTCATTTTGTAGATAATACAAATGCAGACACTGAGGTGAGAGAGGAAGTATGGCCTCTGTCGCTTTGTCCCTCTGCACCTAGAACTTCCCTACCTCCCCACAGAGCAGCCTGGCTGAGTGATTACAGATGCCTTCAGCGCTGCAATGGAGAATCCACCCCAAGAAATCTAGTCTGTGCTGGCCAGAGACTCCCTCAAATTTAATGGCCTCAGAATTCATGTTTGCTTGTTATAGAAATTATCCATGGGAACTGAAAACTCCAGGCTCTTTTAACTCTCATGTGACAGCTATTGACAAACTCTCACCCAAATTTTAGTTGCGTGTCTACCGCTAAATTATGCTTTCTGTTGTAATGGGGTTCATAGCGCTCAGACTCTTGAAGGGAAATGAAATAATTCACGTGATCAAAGCTTAAGCAATGGGCCTCTGCACCAAAGATGTTCTTGTGGAGAACTGTGACCCTGACATCATGCTCTTGCACAGGCCAGCAGGGACATGCATTGTCCTAGTGCTCTCTCATCCTACCTCTCTGTCCAGTGATAGCAATGACCTCCTGCTCCTTCTGCCAGCCAAGGAAAAGTGCCTAAGAACATTGCATATCCCAGCCTCAGGCAGTGAAAGGTAAGACAGCACATAATCCATACAGAAGAGGATTCAAGTCAAGGTGAATATTTTGTAAACATCAAAATGAGCAGAGCAGTTGACAACAGGTTTTCATGGCCATGTTCATATTCTTGAAGCAACAAGACCAAATGACACAGGAGAGTCTGTGCTCCCCATGAGCTAGTGCTGGGGGCAGGAGAATGACTTGCCATCGGTGCCGCCATTAATGTTGAAGTAGGTCCCCATCTTGAAACCATGGTTCCTAATTTTATATGTGAAGACATATGCACATATGCAAAAAGTTAAAATATATGCTTTTAACTTAAAACAGAGGTTGGTAAACTTGTTCTATAAAGGTCTAGATAGTAAATGTCTTAGATTTCAAAGGCCATGCAATCCCTATCATAACTACTCAGAGTGTGAAGGGACTTAGTATGCATAACGCATACAAGTGGGCATGGCTGAATACCAATAAAACTTTATTGACAAAAATGATTGCTGAGCAGATTTGGGCCTGTATGCTGTAACTGGGCAAGCACTGGTTTACAGTATTAGCACCAGTGCTCACTTTGGCAGCACATATACAGTATTAGCACCAAATCTTTAGGGTAAGAGTTAGAGCTGAGCCAAAGGTTGGCTGGGTCGGCTGCACTTCACTTCCTAGAAGCATATCGTTCCTGGCACTTCACCTCACTGGGACATAGCCAGGGAGGTGTCTTAGTTGCTTTTCTTTTGTTGCTGAGACAAAATACTCAAGGCTTAAGGTGAAGGAAGGAAAAGTTTGTTTAGCTCATGGTTTGTGGAGGTTTCAGTCCATAGTCAGCTGGCTCCAAGGCAGGGCAGCATGGTTGAGGGGCAATAGTTAAAGGTGGCAGAAGGCAGCAAAAGCAGTGAGAGCAAGAGTGGGGACAGCAAGCCCCTTGTCCTCCCTTTTACTGGAAGCAGTCCACCTCCCCCTAGGGCAGGTGCAGCACTCACACCATCTCCCTGCCCTCCTCTCACACTGGGTAAGGATGTTTACAAAGTGAGGACCCTGGCCCTGTGGCAGAGTCATTTCATTAAACTTCTAAACTTCTCGAGTTGACACAGTGTGTCACCCTTGATAGCCATTGAGTGTCCTCCTGTTCCTCTCTGACTCACCCTAACCTTATTCTGCCCTAATTCCTATGCATACCCCAGAGGGCTGGAGATTCAAGCAAGAAGAGAGAGCGAGAAGAAATACCTATGAAAATAGCAGCTGTCAGGCTGCAACTTTAGGTATCACTTAAGCTTTTTTTCCCTGTATTTTCTAGTTGTCAGTACATTCAGTGCTTGGTTCCGCCTCAGTCTGTGTTCCTGCCCCACCCCTCCTCAGTCTGTCACCTCTCACTTTCCCTCCGCCCTGCATCTCCCATTGCCTAGCTCCTACCTTTCCTGACATCATTTATAATCCTGACTTTTTCAAAAGAGCTCATCCTCCTAGATGTCCAAATACCCAATGGCACTTTTCAAACAAGGAGAAGTCTTGCTGACAGGTCATATGTCCAGCACTTTCAAAAATAAAGAAGAAGGCAACTTTCTGGCTGTTGAGGACTACAGTTGATAAATCCTCTCTGGGGAAAAAAAATCACTATAAAGCCAGACCCAACTGTCAAAAACAACCATTTCAGAGCTCTGAAAATTGGCCAAAGGCACATGACAAACTGAGACTCATTTATTTATGAGAAACTTCTGAACTTCAGGTAGGAACCGAGGAGTCAGCAACCTTGTTATACACCATGACCTTCACTGTTGGGTGGGCACTATGAGATGAGTGAGGTAAAACCCACGCCCTTTGGTATTCACAGGAGCTGCAGCTTTAAGTGTTTCCGGCTGAGATCCCAGTTGACGCAAGGCCTCACCAGAAATTTAAGAGTTGTCCTAGAAATGAGAGACAACAGGCAACTGCTTAAGCTTTCTGTGGATTCTTTTTCCTAACCAAGAGGCTGCTCAATGTGCAGGAGGGCACAGTGGAAGATACCCATGCAGATTTGAAAACTGCTCAAGCTTCTTCTGTGTTAATAATGCGCCCACTGAGGGAAGCTTCATTGGCCAGAGATATTTGAGCACAAACGCTGCCCAGGGGCTGGTTGATCACTAAGCTGCCCAGGAAAGGGGAAAGACCTTAGGAAGCTAGACTAATATGCAGAAATATGCGTATTTTAAGAAACAGAGAAAATGCACGAGTAGCTGCACAGCTCAGAGTGACAATTTTGCAGATTAAATCCAGGCAAATGGACACGAATTACCAAAACTAATGCAAGGAGGCATGGAAAATGTAAATAGGATTTGCTCTAACAAGTAAAGAAATTGAGCTAATAATTTAAAATCTTGCAAACACAAAGTTCAGACCCATATAGTTTCATTGATGAATTCTGTCATGTCTTTTAAATAAGGAATTATATCAATCTTACAAAAATAAGAAATAGAGCCAGGCGTGGTGGCGCACACCTGTAATCCCAGCATTCGGGAGGCTGAGGCAGGAGGATCCGTGTGAGTTCGAGACCAGCCTGGGCTACAAAAGTGAACTCAAGGCCAGCCTCAACTGCATAACGAGACCCTGTCTCAAAAAGACAAAAAAAAAAAAAAAAAAGAAATAGAGGAGGAGGGAACACTTTTCAAAGAAGTTGATGAGTCAAGTACTATCCTGGAATCAAAGATAAAAACATCATGAAGAGGAAACCTATAAGATACTATCCCTTATATCCTTCACTGCAAAATAATTTTGACCATCAGGAAATTGATAGATTATAGATAGATAGATACATACATACATACATACATACATACATACATACATACATATATACATACATAGATACACAGATAGATAGATATGTAGACACAGATATATATAGACACTTAGACATAGATATACCTGTAGTTATAATAGGAATGCAAGATTTATTAATCAATGCAATGAAACATAGAACAAGACTTCATAATTGCAATAGGCACAGAAAATGTTCATAAATCCAACATGATACAAGGCCTCCCTATGTGGTTCGGGCTGGCCTTGAACTCACTATATGGTCTAGGCTGGTCTGGACCTCACAGAGATCTCCTACCTCGGCCCTTCAAGTGCTAGGCAGCACACAGCTTTGTGCTACCATGTTTTGCTAATAAAGTTTTTCAAATAAGCTAAAGTAATAAGGAATTATCTTAGTTGGATAAAAGCATCTATGCCATCTATAATTAACAATATTCAATGATAAAAGGCTAAAGGTTAAAGTTCAAAAAATGCAATGGTATGAAATCTTAATACTTTTCTTTAACATTATCTTGGAAATTCTAAACAGTACATTACAGAAAGAAAAAGAAAGTAAGAAGCAAAACAGTCTTTAGTCTCAGAAAACTTGATTCTTTATGTACAAAAGCCAAATGAATCTACAAAAATAAAAACTCCCAGAACTAATAAATTCAATAAAGGTGCAAGATACAAAATTAATTTTTTAAAGTGAATTGTATGTCTGTATCTGAGCAACAGACAATTCAAAAATAAAATAGAAAAATTATTCTGTTCACAATGACATGAAAAAGCATGAAGAACTTGAGAATAAATTTCATAAGAAGAAAAAAACCTAGAAGGCCAGCCAGTACTTCAGTGGACTAAAGCACCTGCTTAGGCAGAACACAGTGACTAGGGTTTGATTTCCAGCATGGAGTGCCAGTCCCACCCCTCGGGCATGCTGAGATGGCAATGGAGCCTGGGAATGGTGGTGTGCACCTGTAATCCCAGCTCTTGGGAGGCTGAACACAGGCAGATCACTACGAGTTCAATCTACATAGTAAGACTCTGTAGACCCTTTAGATTCTATACTAAACACACACACACACACACACACACACACACACACACAGAAGAAAACAATAATAAGAAATAAAACCCTGATCCTAAAAACATTGCTGATAGAAATTAAGGAATATATATATATATATATATATATATATATATATATATATATATGTAAATGACACATTCATGGATTGGAGGATTCCATGTTCTTTTTAAGAGGATCTGTAGATTTATCTCAGTCTCAAAATCTCTTTGGCCTTTTCTTAAAAAGGAAATTGGCAAGCTGATTGTGAAGTTTACTTAGAAATTTGAAGGATCTAAAATAGCCAAAACTAGACTGGTGAGATAGCTCAGTGAACTAAGTGCTGCTTTGGCAAGCACAGGGATGAGGGTTCAGTCCCTTATGCCACATTGGTCCCACCCCAGGGGCGTGCTGAGCCAGGGACCAAGTCTAGGCATGGTGTTACAGGCCTGTAATCCCTGTGCTGGAGAGGCTGAAAATAGGAGAGTCACTATGAGTCTGAGCTGCACAGTGAGACCCTATGCCAATTGCATAAATGATCAAATAAATAAATTAATTAAATAGCCAAAACTACTTCAGTAAGGTAAAAACAAAGTTAGATTGTTAACATTATGTAAACTACCTGCTTAAAAGCACACTACATAAGTCACTGGAGAACTTAAACTAACCTATTTGAAATCTTAATAAATCTGCACAAATCAATAATATGTGGTGCTGAGATAAAAATAGCATATATAGATCAATGTAACAGAACCAAGGGGCCAAAAACTAATCCTTTCATTCATGATCAATTAACTTTTGACAAAGGTGCCAAATCAATTTAGTGGGAGAATTATAATATAAATATGAATACGTGCTGTAGGACTGAAAGATACCTTTTTTCACATGTTGCTAGGTTCATGGCTGAGACAACTATAGTAAGAGACCATTTGAGAGAAAACATGCACATCTATGTGTTATAGTAATTTTATGTGACTCAGTCATCTTTAAAAAGAAAACAATCACCCCAAAGAAACAGGGAACCCTGTGTATTTTTGTGCTTAGGTTTCCTGAAGAGTAAACAGCTATGCAGAAGTTTGACTGACAGACAAAAGGGTTTGATCTAATGGAAAGAAATGAGGGGAACTTAACAGGGTCTACTGGCTCAGATTCTTTCCTCTATTCATGTGTCTTCAGAAATAAGGACTTTCCTTTTTTGTGGGTATAGTAAAGATACTGGTGGAATTAAAACCATATGATCTTCTTCAGGGTAAGGTAATCTCAGTCTCGGCCTGCTTCAGGGAGAAGGGTGAGGGGAAGCTGGGAGTAACCTTCCTTTGCTGTGTTCTCAAGTGTCAAACTGTTATATTCTGGGGTGGTGTGGCCTGGGCCCATCAATATAAAAGAAAATAACCTTACTCCTTCCACTGGTAGTCCCTAATATTTTTCTCACCCCGGATTGGTTTCATGGAAGAAAACTTTTCCACAGGATGGGGTAGGAGTGGGGAGATGGCCTGGGCAGGGTTCAAAAGAATATGTGACCTACAACCTGCCCCTCTCCCCTGCAGTTGTTGGTAGGGTTCTGAAAAGAGCTCAGCTCCAAGGGAATCTAGTGCTATCACTAAACTGATGGGCAGAGCTCCGCAGTAACTCCAGAAATGGGGAGTGGCTGCAAAGGCCGGTGAAGCATTGTACGCTCAGCCCCTGTTGTATGGTCCGGCTTCTAATAGGTCAGGCTGATTGTAGACCATGGCCAAAGAATTGGGGTGCCCTGCCTTAGGTTGCACAAAAATTAATTCAAAATGAGTCATTGACCTGAATGTAAGGACTGAAACTTTTTCATAGAAGACAATCTTTCTGACTTTGTATTAGACAGATTCCTTAAATAAAACATCAAAACAGTCCATAAAAGAACAAACTTGATAAGTTGGGCTTAATCTAAACTTTTATAAGATGTTCTTTAAAAAGCCCTTTTAAGAACATGAAAAGCTAAGCCATAGAATAAAAGAGACTTTGTGCAAGGAATATAAATATTTGTAAGTAGTATGAAGACTTGGTTTAGGAATACATAATGAACACATATAATTCAATTATATGAAAATATGCAATTTATTTTTTGTAGGTTGCTATGTTTTTTACCTAGAATGTTCCTCAAAAGCTTCGTGTGTCAGAGATTGAGTTTGGGGAAGATGATTGGATCATGGGGCTGCTATATTGATCGGCGGATTAATCCATTGATGAATTCATAGCTGGTAGGAGGATGCCTGGTTGGAAGAGGGGAGTTGCTGGGCTGTAGTCTGCAAGGGTGCGTCTCCTGCCCTGGCTCCTCCTGCTGCTCTCTGCTCCTGGCCACCATGAGTTAAGCAGGTTATCTGCACCCAGACCCCTTCCAAAATAATGGGTCTCACTGGAGCTCAACAGCCACAGAATGACACAGCTGTGAGGCAAAACAACGATGCTCCTTTGAGTTGAGGATTTCATACACTAGGTGTCAGCCATGGAAAAATGACTAAGGCAGTGGGCATAATAGTGGGGCAGACATTTCAGCAAAGAAATACATGATTGATTAGCAGGCACATGAGAGCATACTCAAACCTTGGGAAAATACAGAGGAATAACACAATCAGGGTTTGACATCCCACTAAGTGGGCTCCATGAAGAAAGCCTTCACTGCCTGGCATTGCTAAGGATGGGAAGAAGCCAAGACACTCATTCATTGCTGGTGGGAGTCCAGTGGCGCGGCCACTTTAGAAAAAGGGTAGGTACCACTTCACAAGGTTAAGTACACATGCAACAGCAGCTCCTAGGTATCCATCCAAGAGAAATAAAAACATATAACCACACAAAGATTTGCCTGCAAATGTTTACAGCAGCATTATTCATACTAGGTGGAAAAATCTAATGCTCTGTCAACTGTCTGAGAGATGCACAAATGTATATGCGCCTACAGTGGAACACTACCCAGCAATAAAAAGCAATAAATTGCTGGTACATGCTGCATCATGGAAGGTCAAAAACATCATGCTAAGAAGAAAGAACCAAACCCAAAAGCCTACATCCTGCAAGCCTCCATTTGTATGCCATCTCCGGAAAAGCCCAACTTATAGAGATGGTGTTATGGTTTATGTCTAGTTGTCCCCCCAAAGCCTCATGTAGTCATTGGGCACGGACTTCTAGAGTTTGAGACTTGATCCATGATCCCTGGGATTACGTGTTTTAGTACTGATGGGATTATGGGTCAAAGTACTTCTGGGATTATGGGTGTAGCCTAGGGCGGGAGCTAAGGCGGAGAGCCTGAATGTAATATAAAGAGAGACAGAGAGACAGACTCTAGCTGTTGCTGCTGCTCTGCTGCCGTGTTGGTTGGCTACCTCTGCCACCATTTTGTTGCTGTTCCGCCGCCATGAACTGGATGCTCTCTGCTCTGTTCCACTCAGCCTTGGGCCAGCCGAATATGGACTGAAATCTCCACAAACTGAGCTAAATAAACTTTTCCTTCCTTCATTTTGAGTGTCGGGTATTTGTCCCAGCAACAAGTGAAAAGTAACTAAGACAGATGGAAAACAGATCAGGGCTTGCCTGAGGCTGGGGACGAGACTGTGGCCTGACTGCAAATGGGCCTAAAAGAACTTTTGAGGCAATGGCAGTGTTCTAAGGCTGGGTTATGATGACGACTGCACAATGCAAAAGTTGTTGAATTGTATATTTACAAGGGGTGGATGTTGAGGTATGTAAATTATACCTCAGAATATCTGTTTAAGAACAAAAGATGAAAACCTCCTCAAATATCGCTACCCTGCTCTACATCTGCTTCCTGCAGTTGAGCATTGCCTCATTTGCCTTTGTTAGTTCCTGCCTTTGACCCCCATCCATGTGCCCATTGCTGGAGTTTATTACCCTCTGCCTTGTCCTTGGCACTCAGATAGGAGGTGCTGCTGCTTCTACTGAGGGTCCTGAGGCCAGTCAGGGTCTTATAGCCTCCTCCTCAGTATCCTGTAGAATCCTCTCCTGAAGAAGTTTGCAAGTGTCTAGAGGGTTAAAATTTTCTTCAGTCCTCTGCTTGACTTCATATAACCCATCCAGGAAACTTGGTCTGTCCTTGATTCCCACACGCTTAATAGCTCACTCACATGAATAATCCATGACTTCGTATGGAGTACACTTACTCTAGGCACATTGTAGAGCTGAGGAACAAAGAAATAGAGAAGGATAATTTACGCTGTGGCACTGTAACAACTTGACCTGGAATCCTAGATATCCCTGTTTTTAACATGTCTTTAAGCTTCTCAGGGAATTTTTACTGGCATGTTAGGGCTCATGACTAGGTGTCACCCTAAAAGCCACATGAGTTCATAGGTGGTACTTTGAGGAGGTGACTAGATCATGAGTGTGTGACACTTGATTAGTTCATTGGTGGGTCTATAACTGGGTGTGACGCTGTGAGAAAGGCCTGGTGGGAAGAGGTGGGTCACTGGGGGCAGGGCACATATTTACAAACTGAAATTGGACGAGAACCACATCAAGTTTCCCCTGAAGGTCAACACTGAACATAAACACTGAATTTGATTTAGTTCTCATGCAACTCAGTTTCTGGCCTCAAGTGTGGAAAGAATGAAGTTGATATTCTACTATTCCTTGATCACTGCTGTTTCCTTCCTGCCATGCCATGAGCTCTTTCTCCTCTGCCACACTTTCCACCCTGCCATGCCACCTTGCCTGGGAACCACCCAACTATGGGCTAAAACCTCTACAAATTATGAGCCAAAATTAACCTTTCCTCATTGAACTTCTGGGTGTCAGGCATTTAATTCCAGCAAGCAAAAAGCATCCAAGACAAGGCCCTGCCCGCTGTACTGTTTCAGCTACATATTTTTTTTTTCTCCTTTGATTCAAAACTAAATTTCTCTTTTGTCTCATAAAGATCCAATTAGTAGTATTGTGTAAGGTCTTTTATCTTTTGTTCCATGTGGCTTACCATGACATTATCTCCAGTCATGGTGCTAGCCAGGTCACTGAATTGAAAGTCACTCATACACAGGAAGGTCTCCAAATGATTTAAGCAGAGAAGACATTCATTTAGAAGTTCAGCTATCTCAAAGGATTGCCAAGATAACTATAGATTCACTCTCAAAAAAGTAAGCCAAGACATAGTCCTTGTAGTACACCTCCCATCCTAGAACTAGAACAGCAAAAGGCCTAAGCTGCCCGCGCCACTACAGTACAGCAAAAAACTGAACTTTGCACTGTCAGCCCTACCACCATGTCTCTAGAAACGCGCTGCTGCTGTCTTCTGCCACAATATGGCTACAAGAACTTCCTACCATCATTGATTTTATTTTATTTTTTAAACATTTTTGCAACAGAACTGGGAAGATAGCTCAGCAATCTAAGCACCTGCCTGGCAAGCCCAAGGACCACAGTTTGATCCCTGTTACTGCATGCCATTCTGGCCCTGGACCCGTGGGCACATTGTTCCCACGACCAAAACCAAGTGTGGTGGCACTCATCTATAATCCCAGGGCTGGGGAGGCTAAGACAGGAGGATCACGATGAGTTTGAGCTACATAGCGAGATCTTGTGTCAAATAAATTAATTAATAAATAAATAAATTTTTAAAAAATTTACAACCTCTGGTATAAATGTTTCTGATTGGTTTGGCTCAGGTCATGTGCCTCTTCTCTAACACCAAAGGGGCCTGGGAAATGCATAATTGGCCTTCTTAGCTTTCAGAGTGAAAGATGGTCTTTTTTCACCAATATTCATACCACAGAGGACATATAGTAAGGAAACTCAATAGTGAAAAATAATGAACTGCTTTTGCGACTAATTTAAATAATTATTTAGATATGTGGGTAGTCCCATGTGTTTAACTACATGATTCAGAAACTCTAAGTCAATTTTCTTAGCTCAGATGTCATATTATATACAGATTCAAGCTTGTGAAGAAGAAAGTTGGAGTCCTGGGAATATGAAAAAATAAATAATCCTCAGCTCTGCTTGTTTAGGTACATCATGGCCTCCTCAGCCATGGCCATCCTCTTGTGTCCATGCCTTGGTTGCCCTCGAGCTGGCAGAGTCACCGAAGCCCCCACACCATGAAGCAATTACAGCTCTGTAAACATGCTTACCTTGTCCTGCAAGCTGCTATTTAAAGAGGCTTGAAGCAGAATTCTTATTTTAAGGAGAATAATCATTTGTGATGAAAATATCAAAATTAGCCTGAAATTTTGCATATTGGGCATTGTTAAGGTAGAATTTGCCTAAAATATGGAGCTACCTTTATAAACATACATTTCTCATGACATTTTTGTGGGATCTCATGTGACCCCAGGGGTCTTCTTGTTAGAATAAAGTGGAAATGTCAAATACAGCGAGCCCTTTGTTCTGGGCAAAGTTAGACTTTATTACTCAGCTCATTCTTGGCTGTCTAATAAAATCCTTCAGTTTACCCTCACAACTCCTACCTATTCACTGGATAATCTCTTTAAATGTCTACAGGCCAGAGAAAAGATGTGGTTGGAAGTACACATCATATTCAAAACCCAGTCCTCCTAGGCAGAATTTAAGCCTGCAAGTTTTATATGCTGAAAGTTGCCTGAAAGAAGTGTTCTTTTTGGTGTATACATGTGTTTTTGGTGTATACATACATATGAATGCATGTGTGTATATACAATAAAAATTTTTCATTTTAAAAGAAAACAAAAAATCAGTATATGTCTAGAAAGATTATTAAAAATAAAAATGTCATCATCACCACTGCCCAAGTCAAAAAACAAAACTTTATCACTGATCCCAAATCTTTTCTATGTCTCTAAACTCTTCTCCCTCCCTCAAAAAGTAACTATATTCCAACTCTTACAGAAAATAGAATTCTGCATTTTCTTTAGCTTTACCACTTAAGCATACATTCCTAGAGATCACAGTTTAGTCTTGACCATTTCTATTTTTAATATAGATTTCAAGACCATACAGGTTGCTCCCGATACTTCTCTACTTTCCCCACAATTTATCTGTTAGTGAACCTGAATCATCTTCCCTGACCTTCAGCTGTCTGTGTACTATTGATTACTCAGGCTAGGTGCAGGTCAACATATTCTGCTGTCTGATTCTTCCAGCAAATGAGCAGCCAGGTCCAGAGGTCTAAACAGATTCAGGTTCAACTCTTTCAAATAGACCCCCAGTAGCATCTGTGGAAGCTTCTGAGGTCTAGTATTCTTTATGTGATACTAGCAGCTGCGGATGCTCACTGCCTAGATTCAGTATGTTATCAGTATGTTATTAGGAAATGCAGATGCTAATTTACTAAATCAGACAATTCTTTCTCCTCTGTAGAAGTTAGCATACTTCTATAAAGAGTAACATCCCCTAGAGTCCACCCAGGAAAGGAAGAACAAATGTTTGATTTATCCTCTTTCTTTACCAGACTTCAAGATAATGACTGGAGTCTGGGAGTGGTGGTGCATATCTGAAGCTGAAAACAGGCGGTTCACTATGAATCTAAGCTTCATAATGAGACCCTGCACAAAATAATAATAATAATAAATTTAATAAGAATAACTTTAAGATAATGACTGACTTCCTGTCATATTTCTAATATACTATAAATATTCTAATATACTATAAATATTATAATATACACATAGATATACTATAAATATACATATTTAATAAGTATTAACATGCCAAATTATAAATATAATAAACACATCTTGTATAAATATAACTATGAATATATTTATTTTAGTGTACTGTGTTAATCCATGTCCACTATTCTTTTTAATGATGCTCAGATGGACTCACCTTTCACCAATGAACCCTGTTTCCATTCCTGATTCCTTTGGCATGGTGCTGCTGCTCTTGGATAACCTCTTTACTATTTAGTGTGACAAGATATTCTAGAATCACCCTATACATTTGAATCATTACCATCATGACCTGGGTTGTGTCACATGTCAAGAAGCCCCACTGCCTTCTAGTGGGAAGTTATTTTTCTTGGGCATGATCTATAATCTATGGATACCTCTTGCTACTTTGCTCATCATTGTTTCTAGTCTTTTCAATCAGTAGTGCTAGAAATGATGCATACTGTCTTGACACTCTTACTTCTGACTCAAATGTAGAACTTTGGAGTTTACTTCATCTCGTCCCTATATGTTATATCTATATCTTCTTCCTTGTAACTAAATATTCTGGGTTCTGGAGGACTGGCGAGATGATACTACTCAAGTATTCCATTGTTAATCATTTGCTTTTTCTCCTACAAGCCACTCAACAGTCTCACAGAAACAATACAAATGCTACTAGAAATATGATTACTGAAATTAATTAGAAAACATCTTCATAGCTTCTCCTCATTGTAGTGATACTGTATCTCTATTTGCACTTCATAGGACCATGGCATATGATCCTCTCCCTTTTGCCTTCACTTGGTCTTAGGGGTATAAAGCTATACATCTGAATCTGGCCACCATTCTTTAAAAAAAATTTAATCACAGTATTTTAATTTGTGGAAATAAACAAAGACATAAAAATGGGACTGTGGAGATAAAGGGTCGGGAGGGCATGTGAGAGCTTGCTGCCTGTGACATGGGGAACTTCACAAGGAAAGGAAGACTGAGAAACAAACATATTCATGTTTTTTTGCAATTGAGCTTGATGAAGACAGTTGTAGAAAAGTAAGATGAGACAGGGAGCACAGTCTGAGGCAGATGAGTAGGGCCTAGCAGGCCCTGCTTGCTCAGAGCTGTGCTGTACCCTCATGTCACCATCCTGGTTAGCCACCATCCCATGCATTTTGAAACAGACTCCAAGGCAAAAGGGGTGGGGGAATAGAAGAGCTTTGGACAAGGATCAAGAGTGGGGGCTGGAATGCGCTACCTCAAATACAGTCCCTGGGCATCTATGGCCACTCCAGCTGTCTTTGTTCACCCCACCTACTTGTGAAGCAGCTCACAGCACACTGTTCAGTGGGTGTCCTCCGCTGTGTCAAGGACAGGAATATCTTTATCTCTGAAGACACGAGGGTATAGAGCAGAGCCCCCTAAAACAGGCCTGATGAGTATCCTCCATGCCCCTCAATCCTGCTTCTTCTCACTGGATCATACCCGATGCCACCAATTGTTAATGTCAGCTTCTCTTTGGTTTTTCATTCATCTGAAGCTTCTTCTCTAGGGAATTCCTCAAGAAGAGCTCATAAGAACAGAATTTCTTAATTTCTTGCATATTGATCAGGGTTGGCCACGTCCTTTCTACCTAAAATTCAGCTTTTCTGCATATAAGATCCTATTTGCATTTTCTTTCTTTCTAGATCTTAAAAATATTGCCTCATTTTCTGCTAACATAAACCATTATTGTCAAAAACTCTGATGATAGTTGAATTTTTCTTTCCTTTATAAGCTATTTTCTCTTTTTGGCTAGATGTTGAATAATTTTTTCTTTTTTTCTTTTTTTTTTTTTGTCTTTTTGAGACAGGGTCTCGCTATGCAGTTGAGGCTGGTCCTGCACTCACTTTTGTAGCCCAGGCTGGTCTCGAACTCGCACCAATCCTCCTGCCTCAGCCTCCCAAGTGCTGGGATTACAGGCGTGAGCCACCACACCCAGCTTGAATAATTTTTTCTTGCAGTGCAGTAACTTTCCCAGAATACAATGTTGTATTGGCCATTCAGGATTAATTTTTCAGGTACACTATGTCACTGTATTCTTTCAACATACAAGTTCAGATTTTTATTATTATTTCAAGAAATATCTTCTTGAATTACAACTTGTCATACTTTGTGCTCCCTTTTCTTTTGTTTTTTTTTCAGGGACTCGGGATTATAATGTGTATTCCATACCTATGTACAATATTTTAATTTTCTCTCAAGTACCTTTTATGTCTCCTTTCTTCTTTTGCAATTTCTCTCAAATACCTTTTACAAAGTTTCTTCTTTTTTGCCTTCTGCTATTCTTAAAGCATTCTCATCTGTTGAGTTTCTTTATTCTGATGTTCCTCTTGGTTTGGTCTCCACTTCTGATATGATTTTTTTCTTTATAATTCCTTCCTGTAATCTATCACATAATCTCTGAGTAGTTTTTAAATTCTCATTTAGGCTGTTCTCATATTATTCCTATCTCTTAACCTATTTTTTTGTGGTATTTTTCTCTTTATAAAGCTTTTATTTGTTAACAGTACATGTTTGCATTGCATAATGATTATGCTCCTGGTAGGGAGTCAGCATGTGTAGATATCTTAATTCTTTTTTCATCTTTTTTCCCTCCACTTTCTCTCTCTCTCTCTCTCTCTCTTTTTTTTTTTTTTTTTTTTTTTTTTTTTTTTTTTTTTT
>PVJA010005651.1:0-77857 GCA_004027025.1 Myocastor coypus
TTGCTGGGTGGTCAAGGGCAAGCCGAAGCAAGACCTGTATAACTAAACATTCTTTTTTTTTTTTGTATCTTCCAGGGTCAAATCACCTCAGGATTAAATTTGAGACCATAGACAGCACTTTGTAGAACTGTTGTTAGTGTCAGCCTTCGGGACAAGTCACGGCCATTGCGTGGCCAGTTTGCTTTCTCTGAAAGCCTGAGAGAATGTTTTTCTCTGGGTGACTCTCCTTAGACGCACTGCAGTTCATTCATCTCAGGGAAAATTATTTTGGGTAACAAAAGGTAGTTTAAAATATGTATCTCTAGAAATGCTTGAAATACTGATTCCATTCTATCTTTGAGAGGAACAATTTTTCAAATGCTTTTCCTGCAGAATGTGTTATGTAATGTTTCTCTTGTTTTTGAAGTTCCACTGGTCACTCCAGGGGTGACTCGGGGACCTTAATCTGCTGATACAGGTCCAGTCCACCCAAGGGCAGTGGACACAACCGTGGCATTGTTTGCTCCTCCATGCTGAGGTGGGGTACCCTCAGGGGTGAGGCAGGGCAAGTCCTTGGGGAGGGGCGTGGCCTTGTATCTGGGCCAGGTCCTCTCCTGTGGGCCTCACCCACAGGCTCCAGGCCTCCTGTCCACATGGCTTCTCCCAATTGGGAACCAAGTCAGCCAAGAGACTGCCACTGCCTGTTCACAGAGCCATCTCCTTCCTGAGATGCGCTCTTGTTTATTTTTAGACAGAATGCTCAAACCTCTCTGTTAATCTTTTTGTTGAAGACCTCACTGTAGCTTGAGAGAGCTAATAGCTTTAGGGGCTATTCCTAGATTCGCCATTTGTTTCTCAAGCTTAGCAGTGCACAGGGCATGTGGGTGCAGAAATGGGCTGGGTGGTGGTTTCTACATGGTCCCTGCGCTGTCCCTTCCTCTTCCGGTGACGCTCTGCTGGCATTTCTGCTATCACAGCAGGATCCTAGTTTCTGTCCATTTAATCTGTGGAGCAGGAATGCTCCTGGCAAATGGTATGCTCACCCTCTAGCTCCCCCATCCAGAAATCTGTCCCTTGTTACTCCTGCCCTCCTCACCTGTGCCTTTGTCCTTCCTGTCACTGAGTCCGGAAAGCCAGGCCTTGTCCTGATGCCCTGCACCTGCCTCTGGCACCCAGTTGATCCACCTCTGCTCCTGCCTTCCATCCAAGCCCATCCTGCCCATCCCATGTCCATCCAGATTCCCCCTCACCCATCAGTGGCTCAGAGGGTCATTTAACACTCTGCAGTGGGCCAGACGCTGGGCTAGTGCCAAGACTCCAGGGAGAACCCCATGCCAGCCCCTGCTTCAGGCACCCACAAGCCAGGCAGCAGGACAGCTGGCAACACCGTGTGCCAGGCTGCTGTTGTGGCTTGTGTAGGCCCTCTTCCCTGGAAAAGCTGAGTTCACCTCAGTTTGTGCATGATGAACTTTTATAATCTTTAGGTAAAGAATCTGACATGGCCAAGATACACCACACAAAGGAACCTGGGCCACTTACCAGGAAAGTGTCTGGACAACAGCTCCTACCTGAGGAGATGGGGGTTCCGATCTAGCAGAAGGGGATACACAGAGCTGAGTGGTGGGTGCGGTGGGCACTCCACACCTACCTCTGCAGTTTCTGTTCAGAGAGGGGAGATTCCTTGTGAGGGGCATGGGGCTTCATACCACTGACAGCAAACAGAGGGGAACGTGGGGCTTCATGCCACTGACAGCAACAAACAGAGGTGATGAAGGGGGCTCATTTTTGAAGCAAGTTGTACTGATGCTAGCTTGTCAGGAAAGCCTCAACACCAGAAGGCTCATTTGTTGACTAATATAGCCTATGTATGTTATAGCCTCTTATAACCTCCTATGTGGTCAGAGGGGCTCTTCCCTTTCTCTCTCCCACCACCTTCCTTCTGTCTTTCCTTTTAGCTTTTCCAGTAACTGGAAGGCCAAAGAGTCATCAGAGGTCAGACACACCACCTTCTCTGCCTGCACGCATGTTTGTGTGTCTGCTTTATAGGAAGCAGCTCAGACAGGAACAGCAGACTGGTCCTGCCAGGAGGAGGGGGCACTTTGGGACCCCACCAGGGTCCTGTTGAAGTGGCTGTCATAGGACAGATTGCCCAGGGCTGGGGCCCTGTGTCCCAGCTCCCTCTTGGTTCCCAGACCCGCTTCTCCTGCACACCATGTCCCTTCCTCTCCACCTTGTTTTTTTGGCACCTCCAGCCTGACCTAGTCCACCAAAGGCAGCAGCACATCACTGACGTGCGAAACAGACCCCTTCATGACAGGTGCTTCTGCCCCAGGAGGCACCCATTTATACTGAGCTACTCTTTGGGTAAGTTTTGATAAAGAGCTGCTTGTGAGACAGTTCCTGTTGTTGCAGGTTTCTTGAACATTCCTGTGCAAAAGGTCATCCCTCCCGGCCTCTCCCAGGGACCATTTGCCCATGCTGAGGGGAGGTTTTATCAGGAGGAAGCCTAGAGAGTGTGCTGCCCACCCCTGCATTGACAGCATCCACAGAGGATGTCACCCAGAAGATGTCACCTGCCAAGTGGCCACTGTACAAGGCCAGGGGCTCTGGACAAAGCATGTAAGGCAATGACATGAAAGCCTGCAGCTGGGCTGCCCACCCAAGCTGCGAGGAAGAAGTGATGAGTGGGTGTCAGGAGGGGCCAGAGGGAGGGGGAGGCTCTCCTTAAGCCCGTGACTATGACCTAGCCTGCATTATGGGGTACGCTTTGGGAAAACAGCTGGTGACGCAGTGCCGAGCTGGGGCATGGGAAGAAAACAGCCAAGACCAAACAAGAAACAACAGAAAAAGACATGGATGGGCAGAGGCATGGCTCCCTCGGGAGGTGGCTTGTGCTGTGGTCTCTATAGGTGGAGGTGTGGCCTGGAGGGGTGGCTGCAGGAGGAGCTGGGGACTTGCACTTTGGAAAGAGAGGCATTTGGATGCCACAGAATGACAGGTGTCCAGCAGAGCAGGAGACAGAAGAAGAGAGCAACACACAGCCAGAGCAGAGAAATATTTTTAACTCCTAAAAACAAAAATAGTCTCGAACAGAAGAGGTTGGGCAAAAAGTAGGCGGGATGTGCAGAAGACAGCTCCCATCTCACCCTGGCTGAGTGGTGTCCGCTCCCCTAGGGGCTCCCATCACCAAGCAGCAGTTCACATTGGCCTTGTGACACAGCCCGGGGCTCAGAGTAGGGCATCCCGTGGACGGCACAATCTGCACATTGATGCAGGGCAACAAGTACTCACTCTGCAGAAAGCTTGCTATTTAACAACTTATTCTTACTACTCTTTCGTAGGTCATTTTCAGCTGCAAATCTTAGGGAGTGGCTGGGAGGACGAGGCTGACTCCTCCACGGAGCACCACCCTGAGTGAGAAGGACAGTACTGAAAGGCAGAGTGGAATCCTACTTGGGCAGCTCTGAGTATCCCATAGGAGTTGAGGGTCCCAAAACCCTCTGCCCCCTCAGTCAGCCATGGGCAGGGTGGGTGTGAGCTAAAAGCTGGGGGACCAGGTGCTGCAGCGCAAGGGGAAGGTTGACCAGGAAGCTGGGCTGGGAGAGTGGCAGGGACCATGTGGCAGCAAGCCTGGCTGTGCTGAGGGTGGCGGAGGTGTGGGGCGGGGCAAGCACCCTTAGACAGAGGCATGGTACTGGAAGTGCTGAGTCTAAAGGGAAGGAAGGGCTGGGCCAACAGCTTTCTTCATGCAGCTGGCAAGGACCAGGCTGCTCCAGGGCCTGGGGTGCGGGGAGCCAGGCCACAGGGCTGGGACACCTGGACCAATGTAGTGGCCCTCAGTTAGCTGGAAAGGTTGGTAAAAGCCAACACCCACAATGTGGACATGGAAGGCACAGGTGCCTGCAGGAGGCCCAGGACAGCCATAGCAGCTGTACACATGTAGCTTTCTAGTTCTAATCCTAGAAGCCAGCGGCCAGCATCCTGACACTAAGGGATCAGCCCCCAAGGGAGAGCAAGAGGCCACCGGACCTTGTCCCCGAGAACCTAGAAAATGTGCCCAGGTGCAGCGGTGTGGGCCTAGTATCTCAGCACCCAGGAGTCTCAGTAAGGAAAAGCCTCTTCAGTTCAAGGCCATGCTGGGCTACATAAGCAGACACTGCCACAAAAAGCAAACAAACAAAATTAGAAAGGTGTGCAAATGAGTGACACAGGGGAAAGCAAATCAGCCACGTGGAAGCACAGCTCTCATAAAGCAGGGGGGCGATCACATGACAGGTAAGACCCACGTGCTAGGTGAAGAAGAGCACAAACAGGCGGTATCAGAAGCAGTGCCCTCCAGCCCCTGCAGGTGCCAGGACAGCGAGGCACGTTAAACAAATCCACACAGATCCACTCGACAGCTTAGCCGACATGTACAAGCTACTGGAACGCACCACTTACCAGAACTGAGGCAAGCACAGAAGATCTCTCTTTCAGAAAGAGTTGGCATCCATAATTTGAAACATCACACAGAGCAAAGTCAAATACATATGAACGCTCCACAAATTCTTCCAAAACTGCAAGGAAGCAACTGCCCTCTGCTCCCTGGGGGAGGTGAAGAGGGTGTGCCTGTGCCTCTCTTTGTTTGGTGCCGGGGACCAAAGCCAGGGCTCATGCAGCCAGATGAGTGCTCTACCATAGAGGTATCCTCAGCCTTTTAAAAAGACAGGGTTTCACTAGGTGGCCTGGGCTGTGCTGAGCCTTGCAGGCTTCCTGCCTCAGCCCCCCAAGCAGCTGGGTTCCAGATGTGCACCCCACAGCCTGCACTGCTCATGCTGCAGCCAGGGCCCCTGTGGATTAAACCTCCTGAGAGTGTTGCGAAAATACGAGTGAGCAGATGGACAAACCTCACACAAAAGTAAGCGCAAAACTTCTCAGAAGATCGCAAAGCACATGTACACTTTTCGTATAAATTATAAAATATTATGAAAATTCCTGGATTCATTCCAGTATTGCTAAATGGACTCAATGTTAGAAAACCAAAAACATGATTCCTGACAATTTACAGTAAGGGGTTTAAACATGTTCAGCTCAAAAAATGCAAAATTTTCATAAAATTCAGCATCTAATCAGTAATTCAAATTAGAAGATTTTAAATTGTAAAATATATAATTTACAGAACAACTGTAGTAAGACATATTTAATTATAAAGCAGAAAAAGCCTTTGTTCTGAGGCCAGAAACAGAAAAGGAAAGTCTGCTCCTGAGGGTGGAAAGGAAGAAGTACGATTCTACTGCTGCTCACAGGAGAGTTAGTGTTGCTCTATTAGGAAGACTTGCCAGTGTGCAAGCTGTTGCAGCGAGAAAGGCTACAGCTGGGCCACACACACAAGGGAACTACAAGGCCTGTGAGCTCCTATCAAACCAGCCTTGTTGCAGAGAATAATGGAAACTCCACACTGTAAAAAATTCATCAGCCTGAGGACCCTGCAGGCTGGCCACAAGCCAAACTCTGGAGGTAACGGGGTTCCCACTGTGCCCTCCGCTAGCACCCACAGCTGAGGCCCAGGCTATGCCACACTCTGCAGCTCACAGGCCCTCTGGGCCCCGCGCTCACACTGAGGAGCAGCTGATCTCTCCCCGGGGTCAGGGGCTGTGCGGTGGTTGAGGAAAGGCAGACATGAACTATCTATAGGCCCCACACCTTGCTGTCTGCTGAGAATAAGGTGAGAACAGCCACTTGCAGTGCGAGTCTTGCAGGAGAAGAGTCACTGCGAGAACCTCTTCAGGCTGAAAGGCAAACATATCAATAAAAGGTTGAATCTCGCAGAAGCAGTAGAAGCACTTGAAGTGATCAGCATTCAAGCATTGGCATTATCATTTCCCCTAATTTACTTAAAGGTGTGGTCCTGGGATGGGAGGCAAAATTAGGACTCCAAAGGCAGGAGCTGGGGGGCGGGAGGGCCAATGGTCACACACGGCTGCAGAGCCTTTGTCTGTGCTCTGCATGAAGTGCCACCACAGTACTGCAAGTCCAGTGTACAGTCTTAGTTTACTTGAATCTCTCAAGCAACTAGCAAAATAATAATAATAATAATAATAATAATAATAATAATAATAATAATAAAGATTTGACTACATTGGGTATTATAAAAAAATTGGTTGAACGTGTAACTTTTAAAAAAAGTGTATCAATAGTAAAAGACACAAATCCCTCTCAAATCCATCCCTCTCATTTTGGCCGCACTCCTGCCATCGCCCTGGCCACTTCCTGCAGCAGCGCTGAGCCTACTATTCTGAATGTCCTTAGCTGAGCTGTCCTGGATGCCTTCATGTCCTACATGAGTTCAAGACATTGCCTTTTCATGCTCAGCTTGGCTTTGGGAAGATCCAGAAGCCGCACAGCACCAGGGCCTGCGACTGTGGTGAATGCAACCACAGCATCACGTTATTATGAGCCACCTTTCTGTTGGACGGAGCTTGGCAGCCTCATTCACCATGGCCTTTTTAAATTTTTTTTTCCCATTTTAATGTTTTTGCAATTTTGTAAGTAGCTTTCTTGATGAATGTAGTCATGAGAGTTGTTCAGCAGTATTCAAGTTATGGTTTCCCTGATTGGTCTGTAGTCTTCAATAAGTGTAAGAAGTTGTTATGCTTTGTGTCTAGTTGTTTCCCCAAAGCTTCACGCAGTTGTGGGGTGGGGACTTCTAGAGTTTGAGAGTAACTCACGATCCACTGGGATTATGGGTGATCCAAGGCAGGGATTATGAGGTTTAGTACAGCTGGGATTATAGGTGTGAGTACTTTCTCCAGCCTGGGGCAGACAGCATGAATGTCATATAAGAGTCAGATAGATAGACTCTCTCTCTCTGCTGCCATTGTTGCTGTTCCACCACCATGAATGGCTGCCCTCTGCCTTGTGCCATTCTGCCTTGGAGCCAGGAGACTACGGACTGAAACCTCCAGTAACTATGAGCTAAATAAACCTTTCCTTCCTTCATTTTGGGTGTCAGGTACTTGTCTCAGCAACAAGGAAAGAATAACTGAGACAATTTATTGTATGAAACATCTGTCAGCCTAGTAAGACTGCACTGATGCATCCATCATTTTCAGGGCTGTTGGTTACCTGGGCATATTTACCCCAAATCACCTAGCCTCCTTGTGTCACAAGGCCCAACTTACTCACATCCACCTCAATCACTGTTCCTTTGGTAATAACCCCCAAAGTTGTACACAGTGGTGATGCAGATTCTTTTTCACACCAAGTACTTGCAGGCAAAAGGTGGCTTTCAGTTCAGGATGTGTTGCATGGGCCTTCTTAAAACATAAGCCCACTGGCCTAATGAATCTTTCCTCTTTAGGTGGCTTTCTGGTAAAGCCATCTCCAACAAAGCAGCCTTTGATAACCATCCTCTTCCATGCCTTCTTTTTGCTCTTTCCAGTTCAGATAACTTTCAATACTTCCGCTTCTCCTTGGGCATGGACTGTGGGCAGAGGAACTTCCCATGTTTCTGCCTTTTCTTCTTGTTTCTGTTTAATATGTTGGAAAGTACTTCTACACAAGACTGTTCCTCTCTGTCCAGCAGGTAGGCAGGTACTGCTCCTTGTGGAGTCTTTTCATCATTTGTTTGGTGTTTCTCTTTCCATGCATCTTGACAGTCTTCTTTGTTTGTATTCTCTCCCCATGGCACTGTTTGTGGTAGAGCTGAGCCTTAGGCCAATCTTTTATTATTTTTTTTTCTTTTCCTTCTTGGAATATTCACAAGCCTCTCAACTTTCCCTCTTTCTCTTTTCCTCATGATAGTCCAAGCAGCACCCATAGTCTTTACAGAGTAATATATTCATTCTGTGGCATGATGGCAGCTGCAGAGCTGTTGTGGGTGGCCTCAGGTGTACAAAGCAAAGTCCTAACTTTGAGGTGCCTCAGATGTACAAGCTGCCTCCTTCACCATGTTTTTTATCGCACCTCATAAAAATCTTCAGGAAAGAGGACTCCAGAGCCATTGCAGAAAGTGACAAGAGTTGGGATGGCTATGCTCAAACCAAAGTGGGGGCTGGGAGGGGATTCGTTGCAATGCATCTTTTACTATAATAATTTTTTAGTATATGTGCTGATGAAATGAGTACTTATGTAATAATTGGGGGGGCAGGACTGGGATTCAAATTTAAGACCTTGCACTTGCCAGGCAGGCACTTATGCCATGGAGCTATCTCCCCAGCCCCCTTACTGTAATAACTTTTGAAAATGTAAATGTTCACTGTATATTTTGATCACACCAGCAAGATAGAATATTAGTATGTGATTCAAGATGGAATTCTTTAATGTATCAAAATACCTCAAAAAAAGGTGGAAAAGAAGAACAAAGAATGAATCCTATCTCCCATCATAGCAATAATAATTTTGTTGTTGTTGATGTAGGGTCTCACTATGCAGTTCAGATTCATAGTGATCCTCCTGTCTCAGCCTCCCCAGCATTGGGCTTACAGGGGTGTGCCACCATGCCTGGTTTTGGGACCATGGCATGTGGTACATGGGACTGAACTTGGGACCTACACTTGCCAGGCAGGCACTTAGACTGCGGAGCTATCTCCCTGATGCAACAATTATAATGTTAGGTACTAATGTAACAAGCCATTTAATAAAAAGGCAAACATCACCAGGAGAGATTTCAGAAGCAAGGGTTAGCTATGGCTGCCTGAGGAGTTGGACTTTAACAGTGGAGATATGGGTTGCCTGGAAACTTGGAATGGCAGAGGATGTGCCATGCAGCGATCAGCCCGGGGAGGCCAGCGCTGCACTATGTTGGGCTCAGTGGACCTCAGGACAGGATGAGAGGTACCAGAGACATCTCATGGGAAGAGGAACACGTAGCAACCCTAAATGTGCATGTGCCAAATGGCAGCATGCCAAAGTAGGTAACATAAATTTTGACAGAATTAAAAGGATAAGCAGATAATTGCATGATCATGCTTGGATGGAAATTTTATTTTTTAAATTTTTTATTTATTTTTGTTTTCAATTTGGAAGCAAATACTTTATTAACTGACCAAATCATAAAAACACTGTGGTAGATACCTTAGTTCATCCTTCTAATAGGTCTGTTGATCTAGTCTTCCCTATTTCCAGCATCTCCACCTTCCACAAAATGGGTGATCTTCTTCGTTCCCCCTCCTGGAGATGATAACTTGAACGGCTCAAAGATGATAACTTGACTCCTCAAAGCATTTTCCAACAGTATAGATTTCATGGACCAGATCCTTCATGCAGATGATGCCATATTTACCAAGAGATTGAGCTATCAATGAATCATCTGTCAAGGCAATTCGCTTCTCATTGATTGTGCCATAGCCACACTTGTATATTAGTTCACTTACTGACTTCAGATCTGGGTACCCCCACGCAATGCACGGCTCCACAATTCTCAGTATGATAATTAAAACCTTGTTGAGCTTAACGAAGGTGCCATTGAAGATTTGGTGAAAGCAAAGAAGCTGCAACACCTTGCAGACCTTTGGGCTCATGCCTCTGATACCCTTGATCCTGATGACAAATGCTAATTTGGGCTCTGCAGGGACACAGAAGTTGACAGCTTTTCTCACCACCCTAGCCATTCAGATCTCAGTTCTGTACCTCTGTCTGTACTCCTTATGATAGTGCCTGGCTCTTTCATAGATGAGCTTCCTCCTTGCTTTGTGAAGCATCTTCTGGGTTAACTTCTTTCTCAGTCACTTTATTTTCAACTCTGCAAAATGTCTTCGCTTTTTCTTAAGGGTTTCTGGCACAACAGGAACCTTCTCTTCTCTTCTACAACATCTCAGGTGTTAGACAGAAAAGAGCTGGATGGAAATTTTAATACCTCATGTTAGTGATAGATTGAACAACTAGACAAAGGAGCAATAAAATCCTGATACCAAGAAATCAAGCCAAAGACTGAGAGGAAATGGTTATAAAATGTGTCTGATAAAGGGCTTACCCAAATACACAGAGGACTCTGAAAGCTTGAAATGAGAAAGTGGAATGCCTGGGTATAGAAGTGGCCCGAAGTCTGAGCAGACCCTGGTTGAAGGAGAAGCATAGACCACAATAAGACAGAAGCTTAGCTGCTGTCACAGGCCTCCAGGAACTGCAGAATCACCAAGGGGGAGACGTAGCCAGGCACCCCGGTGAGCATAGGGGATGGCAGAGTGCCCCAGGGATGGCCTGCCTCATGACTCCTCAGAGCCCAACAGTTGCCCCTTACCAGGGGATCACGTGCCTGAGTATTCCTCTGACTGAGGGAAAACTGTCCCAACAAACCCTGCCGCAGGCAAATAGCAGTGTTATCAGTCACCCAGGGCTGAGGCAGCCATTTTCAGGCCAATGGGTAAACTCACTGCAGTACATCCTACAGTGCACTGTTACTTGGTGATCACAAGGGGAGAGGTTGAAGGCGGCACACAAGCACACGTATGTAAACACACACATGTAAGTGACAGACAAAGCAGAAGTATGTGTGTCAGCTGAGCCACACTGGTCGGCAGAGGCCACAGGGTGACGAGTCCAGCCAAGCAGCAGTTGGGGAGAACAGAGCAGCGGTGACATGTGTGAAGCCCAGCTGGGTGCTACAGTGAGCTTCGCCTTGTCCTGCCAGCAGAGTAAAATATTTCTTGGTGGAAAGGAATGTCACAGGAGCTAGAGCTGGGCCACTGATTCTGCAAGCCCACTCTATCTTCAGGGAAAACCTGCACCCCACCCCCACCCCACGGGAGTGGACCACAGCTGGGTCTGCTCAGCCTGCCATGCCCCAGGCTCCACACACCACCAGGTGTCTTGCACCCCACACAGAAGCCCAGACTCAGCGTGGGCCTAGGGCAGGCCCAGCCCTGCACCACCCAGTTAGCAGGTCCAGGCATGCTGCACTGTCCACTGGGGCTGCACCGCGGGGCTCCCTGGCCCTCTCAGCAGGACTGGCTGTGATGACTCACAGAGCTGGGGCACCGTATTGCTGGCTTGCCGTGGGGGGCGCAGATGGATGGCCGGGCTGGATGGCAAGGGCTGAGTGGGCACCGCTCTGAAGTGAGGGTGGGGTGGGCACCACCCGGCACCGTGATGCAGCCCAGCCCACACTCTCAGCCCTCCCGAGCCCCAGCCAGGTCTTCCTGAACAGAGGGTGGCAGGGGCTGAGCTCCAAGCAGCAATCGAGGCCAGATCTTTGTGGAGCTGCCACGATGCCGAAGCAGAACAAGAGATGCCCGAGGACTGCAGGGTGCAGGAGCATGGGCCGGGTTGGGCAGAGAGCCACTGCTGCTGTTTTACCACAGCCCACCTCACACTGACTTCACAAGTGAAACCGTCATGAAGAGCCAGGCCTTGCCAGGGCTTTGCAATGGACCCTGGAGAGAAACTGAGTAGGAGTGTCCCCCACACAGCTGCTCGTGAGCACGCCCCAAGCAGCCTGCAGCTTACATCATTTGTAAAGAAGGACCAGCCTAACATTCTCTCTTCGGGCCTCCTACCTGTGCTGCCATTTCCCTTGCTCCTCCAGGATCCTCGGAGAGGAAGCCGCGTACATCACAGCCTCTGGACACTGAATCCACCTCCTGACCATTTCTCATCTGTAAGTATCTTTGTTACTTTTCTCTCATTGCTGGGACAAATATCCAACACCCAAAATGAAGGAAGGAAAGGTTTTTTTAGCTCACAGTTACTGGAGGTTTCAGTCCACACTTGGCTGGCTCCAAGGCAGAGAGGCAGGCATATGGCAGAGGGCAGCAGTTCATGGCAGTGGAACAACAACAACGGCGACAGAGGCAACAGAACATCCAGGGAGCAGAGAGCAACAGCTTCAGTCTTTCTCCCTACCTCTTTACATTACATTCAGGCAACAATCATGACAGAGGGAATCGATCAACCAGGGCAGCAGAGAGCAACAGCTCTAGTCTGTCTCTCTTTATATTACATTCAGGCTCTCCACCTCAGCCAATCCACCTTAGGCTACACCCATGATCCCCGAAGTACATAAAACACATAATCCCAGGGTTCATGGATCAAGTGTCAAACTCTAGACCAGTACTAAATCACATAATCCCAGTGACTCATGAGTCAAGTCTCAATCTATAGAAGTCCCTGCCTCATGACTGCATGAGGCTTCGAGGGGACAACTAGACATAAACCATAACAGTAAGGAAGGACCAGCCTGACATTCTCTCCTTGGGCCTCCCACCCATGCTGCCATTTCCCTTGTTCCTCCAGGACCCTCGGAAAGGAAGCCATGTACATCGCAGCCTCTGGACACTGAATCCACCTCCTGACCATCTTTCAACTTGGACTTCCTAAGACCACCAATGCTCTGTAACAAATGCACAACACAGCCGTGGATTCCAAGGACCTCGCCCTGACCTGACACCCACGTCTGCTCTCCTCCTGTCTGACTCCACTTTTCCCACCAACCCCACCCTTCGCTGTGTCCACCTCCAGCACAGGGTTGACTCCAGGCTTGGCCATTGCTTCAGGGTCCCTGTGATTTCATCTCCAGCTGCCCTCTGGCTCTGGTAACACTGGTAGAATTCTGGCCTTCAGGACCAGACAGCCAAGGACAACCCTAGATTTCAGAATTTGAAAATCTTCCAAGGAAAATCTGGAAGCTCTGGGTGCTTGGTGGAGCCTGCCTGCAGAACATGAGGGTCTTTAACTGGCAGACCGCTCAAGGCTGGAGGCAGCGCCCGTGAAAGAACCGAGCTGATCAGTCACTCGTGACGGATTCCAAGGTGTGCCCTGCTCCTGCCTTCTTCAGACAGGAAAAAGTCAGCATCAGCCTCAAGGGTCAGATCTTGTTTCTTCCCTGGTGTGGTACTTCATATGCAGCCCTTACTTTGGTTCTTTTCCAGCACCTGTCTCCCCTGCAGCTCTCTGCTGGCTGTGTACATCCATGCTCACAGGATCTCCTGTGAGCCAAGTTCCAGTGCAGACCTAGAAGACCTGGGTCTCCATTTTTTGGTACCAGGAGTTGTACTCAGGACGTTGTGCTTACCAGGCAGGCGCTGTGCCCCTGAGCTATATCCCACCCTTCCCTCTTATTTTCAGGTTGTGTGGAGTACAGCAAAAGCCAGCCACCATGTTTAATTGTTTGATCAATCTTATCTACCTATATCTATTAATCTAAACTGATCTGATAATGAAAATATGTAATATAACCATTGTTAAATTTAAATAAATAAATAAATAAATAAATAAGCCAGCCAGCTGCCTGTCAGTGTGTGCTGAGGGCCTGGAGTCCAGCAGCCATTGACCACAGCTCTTCCTGTCCCTTCTGCATCCTGCGCGCTGCACCCCTGGGTGCACACAGATGCACAGGAGGCTCAGCTTTTCATACCCAGCTGTGGGAAGCGTCGAGCAGCTCCTAGGTGGGTCTTCACCCATGCAGATAGAGAGGAGGACAAGGCCCTGCTCTCTCAAGCCCCCTTCTCTCGATGGTCTTGCCAGGTGTGTAAGGTCACAAAACCTGGTGTCTGGATGAGAGTAACTACTGCCCAACATCATGCAATTGATGTGGCCCCACGTACTCCCCCTGTATGTGGGACCTGCAGCAGCCCTCACAGATAACTGTTCCTCCAGTATTCAATGGGACGCATTTCCCCTGACCTCAGTGACCCCTTGGTGTGACTCACAGCCCTCAGAGACACCTTCTACACTGCTGCAAGTGTAGCAGCCCCTGGAAGATCCCAGGCCAGGAAGCCCCTTAGCTGTTGTTGCCTTCCATGATGAAGCACTGTTCCAGAGCACCTCTGCCTTGGCTAAGGAGATTGCCGCTTTAGTACAGTTCTCATACAGTGACTGCTTCATCATTGTTTTGGCCTTTGACCCTCCAAACAGTAGAAAGGAATAAGCTTAGGAGCTTAGAGTTCTGGAGCAGTACCTGGCAGATAGCAGTGGGGCTCTTTCCCACCCATAGGGCAAATCCCGCTTGAGAATTACATCCAGAAAGTCATTCACTTGTAAGAAGCAGAGAGAACTACTTAGCTGCCACTGTGTCCCTTACTGACGTGTGGAATTCGCCTCTCATTGCATAAACACCATCTTCATTTACAGAGAGGGAACCCTACTGAGCTCAGCACACATAATCCTGTCAAGGTGTGAACTCCACAAGACTTGGCTGGTAACAGGGCCCAGTCTTCACCCAGTGCCTGGAGAACAACACCGTGACACAGTGACCCAAAGGCTTGAAGCAGAGTGTCGCTCTCTGAGGGGGAGCTCAGATGTGGAAGTGTGCTCGAGGGTGACACAGAAGTCACACCTCAGAACAGAGGGCAATAGCGCAGATGGCTGCCTCCACATGCCCACGGGGCAGTGGCCTGGGCATTGTGACCTCATGACTCTCAAGTGCTTGTGTTGGAACACAGCTTGAGGACTTTAAATTTGCAGGCACCATCCATGGCAGATGCCCTGGCCACCATGCTGAGGAGTCACACGGAGACCAAGAGTTGATTGAGACTGGTAACAAAATGCCTCAGTTTAAGGTGGTATCTTTCACCCCGACTCTGCCCTCCTTGTCAGCTGGACACTAAGCACTGTGGGGTGGACTTCCAAGGCCCCCACTTCTCATGGTCTTAGCAGGGCTCCATCTGGGCCACATTCTTCCACAGTTGTGGATTTAAGAATAATTTTCAAATGAAGTGATCCTCCCCATGCTCACATAAAGACGGAAGGGAGAAAAGTATGTGTGGTAGTGTCCTTCTTCTGACCTTTCCCATAAGCACAGGCCGTTTGAAATCATAGCCTGCCGGTCTCAGATCCTGCATCAGGATCTCGGCCCTTCTGTGGTGTGACCATAGGATGCAGGCTGCGGCTTGCGGTAACCTGGAATCTACATTTTCTAATGACCTACTGGGTTGAGTGAATTAAATATTGAAAGCAAACTCCAGAAATACCTACAAGGAAGCGTACCAGCAATGTTATATTGATTGTGCCAGACCACTGAATAATTGATTGGCTGGCCCCAGTGTTTCAGTATCTGTTTACTCTGCCACCACAGCAGCAGCTGGGCTTGGGCTGCAGCTTGGCTGTCTGGTTCCCCAGTCTGAACAGGGTTTGGGAAAATAGCACCAGGCTTGTCTCTGGTGTTATCCCCAAGCACCCAGACAAAGTTCTTCTTCAGGTCAGCACAGGACCAAGGAGTAAGCGCTCAGGATTGGCCTGGACAGGGCCTGGACAACAGAGTCTGGACAACAAAGGGATACTGGAAGGATGTTACAGAGATTTGGGTCAGGGTCAGGTGGCGTAGCCTTGCAGTGGGACTGTGTTTTGACACTAGAGGGAGAGGAGGCCCAGCGCCAAGCCCTCTCCAAAGTGGTGCTGAGCCTCCTGGCTGTGCGAGGGCTCCGCCAAGTCTCCACTGGCACTGCTAACCTCAGGTCCACAGTCCTCCTCTGATATAGAGGACTGTGCCGCATGCCCTGTCAGAGCACAGCCGGAGCAACTCTGGGAGCTGCAGACCAGGCTGAAGTAGGGGGCATGTAGATCCCAGAGTCTGCCTCTGGGCCTGAGCTCTTGCCCAGCCTGGTCAGGTTTCGGGTGGACCGGCTAAACGGGAAAATGATCCTGCACAGGACCTCGCCAACAGGAAGGGTTCTGGCTTGTTCACTCCTTGTTTTTGTTTTATTTTCTCAACATAAACAAAGAGACAGCAGCTTCTGGCTTCCTTATCGCAGCTCAGGTGTCAGGGACTTCACAGAATCTCTGTTCCCAGCAAGGGACTCTGGGGCCTGGATTGCTGGGGCCACTCTCAGTGGCTCTGCCAATCCGCGTGGGAAAGGGGAGCAGGGAAAGATTTATAAAGGAAAGGTGATGATGAGTAAGGGTGACTGTGCAGGCCAGCAGGAAGTGACAGTCAGCCTGCCAGTCTTAACTGGGGCAAGTTGACCCACAAAGTCTCCATCTGTTTCTCTAACCTTCGTTAGTTGTAGATTCTAAGTAGTGCAAAATTAAGTTGGGCTCTTTGCATTACCTGGGACTTGGGAGTCTATGGGACTAGAATGTGGGACACAGCACATTAGGCCTGGATAACAAGAAGCAAAGCATCTGTAGCTTCCATCCATCCACCCATCCATCCAACCATCCAGCCATCCATCAATCCATCTAACCATACACCAATCCATTCATTCATCCATCTATCTATCCATCTATATATGCATTCATATATCCATCTATCTATACATCCATCCAGGCATCCACCAAGCCATCCATTAGTTCAATCACCCATCCATCCATCCATCCATCCATCTATCCATCCATCCATTCATCTGTCCATCTATCTATGCATCCACGCACCCATCCATCCATGTGCACATCTATCTACACATCCACACACCCATGTATCCCTGCACCCATCCATCTCTTCAGAATGTACTTCTCTGGTACCCACCAGGACCCTAGCACTGTGAGAACCACCAGTGCACATGGTCCTGAGTAACTGAGTCCAGCCCTGGTCACTGCAACTTTGACGTTTGTCACTTCCATGTTCCTGGCTCACCCCTCTAACCTGCATCTGCTGAGGCATCTGGAGAACAGGCAGCATTTTCTAGTCTTCAGGTGGGGTGTTACTGTCTGAGCACTGGTGAACACTCACTGTGGTATGCTGGACTTCCCTGGGCCAAGTGTGCCCAACCTACACACAGAGAAATGTTCACTCAATCACCAGACAGCCTGTACCTATACTGTGCAGCAAAACTGAACTCTGCACAGACTAAGCCTCTGCTGTAGTGCATGGCTACTGAAGTAGTATGCTGGCCACTAGAGGGGCACTTTATAGAAGGGTGCCTGCAGGTAGAGGATTTGCCAGCTCTGCCTGAAGCACAAACTGGGCAATGTCCCTATAGGCAGCGCCTGCCACCTCCATCCAGAGGGTCTGTCCTCTCTCGTCTTCTGTCCATGCTGAGCCATGGTCCAGTGGGCAGGGGCCTGGAGGTCTCCAGTGCCTGCCAGATCCAGAGCATCCGTCAGGATTAGGGTAGGACAGAGAAGCTTCAGTCCACAGAGAAGCCAAAGGTCTCAGTGTCCCCACAGATCATGATCCTCCTGCACATTCCTGCATCTCTGTCAGTGGCTGAAGATGTTGAGGAGATTGAGCTTCGCAATGTGCCTGGGCTGTGACAAGGCCACTGCATGGTGGCTAAGGTGTTCCCATGCAGAGCCTCGACTCTGTCCCAACTGAGGACCCCAGCTCTCTGCTCCCCATGGGTGAAGATCAATGCCAGCTCTCTGCTCTCTCTGCAATGGTTTCTTCTGTTTTCCTCAGACTCTACCAGTTGCATTGCCTGCATTTTTGTGACTGCCTTCTTGTTGGTTTCAGGGCAGAGCTTGCACGAGGTTTGGAGCTTCTTGGGGACAAGCCCAAGCCATGAGTGCCACTCCATGTGCCCAAGTTTCCATGCAGACCTCTGGGCCACAGCTGGAAGGAACACTGTGCCTGTCAAGCAAATCAAAAGACTTCTCTCAAAAAGAATTGAAATTTAGAGACCAGTTCACAGTAGAATTCAAAACAATAATGACGACTTCCAAAGGTGTCACATCAGGGAGAGCCTGGGATCTCCCAGCAGGAGGATGGGGTACACAGCCTTTGGGGGAATGCTGTGCTTCGATGTCCTCCTCTCACAGCATGTGGGAGCCCAGGAGGGAGGAGATATGTGTACAGGGCCACTCTCAAAACCAGTTTTTGGGGGTGGGGAGGCAAGCAGGAGGACAAGGCCTGGATCTGTATGGACCATGCTCCACCACCGTATGCTTCTGAGGACCAAATGTCACGAAATCCCTAGGAAGTACCAGGGATTCATGTCACCCGCCACATAGCACTCTGGGCATCCCTGGTTTTAACAGCTGTCAAGTAGGGAAGGCCTTGAGAAAAGTTAGAAGAATAATGGTGGGCACCTCGCCACTCAAAACCTAGAGGGAAGGCCAATTTGGAGGCATTGGCCTTCGAAGTCTGTGGCCTCGCAGCCTTGTCAGTCAGAAGCTTGACCATTGGTCGCTCTGGAACCCTGGCTCTCTGGGTTGTTCCAGGAAGCACAGCCGCTACAGAAAGAGAGCCAATGCAGTGACAGTGGGCATAGAGCACCTTCCTAGGTAGCCATGTCTTACTTACAGATGCACCTCATCAACATCTGGGCAGCAAAGAAATTCATGCTCTCAGTAGCAAGTTCACAGAAAGCAGCTAGTATAAATTATCTTATTCTAACCAGCTTTATGAATAATGCATCACATACTGCCCAAGATGCTGATCACGTTGGGGTTAGAAAATAAGAAAGTAAATTTAGTGAAATAAAAAAGAAAGGGTGAGCACCAGGTCATTTGATTTACAATAACAACAAAATCCCACAAGCATGTAGAAAAGGCTGACCAAGAGAAACTCCTCTCCTGAGTCATTTGGCTCTGGGAGAACAAAACACTGTGATATGCATATAATTTCATCTAATGAACTGGTCCCTTGTCTGCAGCCCATTGAAAAAGTAAAATTACAATTTCTCTCTGACACAAGGGGTCTTGGAGGCCTGGAGTCTCTCTCCAAGACAGCTGCTAACACTGAGCACATACAACCATCTCTCAAAAAGTAGAGAATTCCTGAGAGCCCGCCAGACCACGGAAGACTGCCATAGAAAGTAAAGGTGTGTAGTTCTGATGACTGCAGGGGAGCTGGTGGCAAACGACAGACCCTATGTCTGGGCTGCAGAGCGGCAGCTACCCAGAAGGACAGCCACAAGTCTCCCCAGTTCATCTGCCCACAGATAGGGACAGCCAGAGCCCACGGCCTCTGTCTTATGACAGTCAATGGTAGCTCTAGCCCCGCAATGGGGACCTCACTGAGAATGAGAGAATGTAGACCCAAACTGGAAGAGGAAGGTGGCCATCAAAAGAGAGGTGAGGGCCCGGCAGGACGACTCAATGGTCTAAAGCACCTGCTTAGGAAAAATTAGGTGGCTGCAGGGACCGTGGTTCGATGCCCGGCACCACATGCTGTGCCAGCCCTGCCCTGAGGGCAGGCTGAACCGGCCATGAAAGTAAATAAATAAACAAACAAAAGTTCTGAAACAAGAAAAAAATAAAATAAAATAAAAAATTCTAAAAAAAAAAAAAAAAGGAAAGGTGAGATCCGAATGGTAGAGAAAGACAGAGGGTGACACACTAAGGCCAGCATGTCCTGACCCTTTTCAAGGTGACCTTGCTATATGAGCAGAGATGGGGAAACTCTGGGTAGGCTGACAGCAGCATCTTTTCCTAACAGATATGAGAAGTAATAAGGATTGAAGCACATTCTTCTGTGGGATGGGGACTTCTAGAGTTTGAGATTAACTCATGATGCACTGGGATTATGTGTTTTAATACTGCTGGAATTATGGATCTTAGTACTGCTATGGTTATGGGTGTGATCTGAGGTGGATATCCTGAGGCAGAGAGCCTGAATGCAATATAAGAGAAACAGAGAAACAGACTCTCTCTGTTGCCCTGGTTGGTCAGTTTCCTCTGTCGCCATTATTGATGTTCCACCACCATGAACTGGGTGCTCTCTGCCATGTTCCACTCAGCCTTGGGCCAGCTGAATATGGACTGAAACCTCCAGTAAATATGAGCTAAATAAATCTTGCCTTCCTTCATTTTGGGTGTTGGGTATTTGTCCCAGCAACGAGAGAAGAGTAACTAAGACACTGAAGCAGGAGGATTATTGTGAGTTCAAACACACACACACACACACTCACACACACACACAGAGAGAGAGAGAGAGAGAGAGTGAGAGAGAGAGAGAGATAAGAAATCACAGCAAACAAGAAGGAGGAAAGAGAATTCTATAACTTAAGTGGTTTAGATCCTTTTAATGCTTGATACACTAGAAGCTTAACTAAGTAACTCAACAGTTCTCTATTCTAGGATATGGAGGACGTGTCCTTTTCCCTCAAGGATGTTATCCATTATATAAACTTGAGAAGTTTAATTAAGTTGTTTTTGTTTGCATGTTTTTCTATTTGAGACAGGGTCTCTCTATGCAGTTCAAGCTGTCCTTGAGCTCATTTTATAACTCAGGGTAGTCTTGAACTTACAATGATTCTCTTGCCTCAACCTCCCCAGTGCTAAGTTTACAGGTGTGTGCCACAATGCCTGGCTAGAAGTTTAAGTGGTTCAATAGGAAGCGGAGGTCTTTACTATTTAAACACCCTCAGCCTGTTCAAGAGGAGGGCATAGAGATGGTGTAGGTGGGTAGCCTGCATATGGCTTAAGACAGGAGAAGAGGCTTGTTCTTTCCTCACTTTTGCTGTTACTGATTTTGTGTCCTCTGCCACCCTGAAGTGCTGTCCCTCACCAGGCCACCCTTCCTTGGAGCCGGTCAATTATGAACTAGAGCCTCCACAAACTGTGATGATAAAGGTGATAACAAAGTGATGATAAAGGAATGCTAGGAACCACTACATATCAACAAATACATAACTTAGAATGATGGGAAGCACCTACCTGGAAAGATCCTGAGTTTGATTCCTAATACCAAAAAAACTTCCAAAGAAATGGAGAAGTTTCCATAATGGTAAAAGTGACTGAAACAAATTCCAAAGAAATAGAAAATCTGAATATATATAAGGGATTTAAGTAGTAATTTGAAATTGTCCTACAAAGTAAAGTTCTGGGGGCCCAGAAGGATGGCTCAGTGGTCTTAAGTGCCTGCTTAAGACAGCTTGGGCAGCTGCAGGGACCGCGGTTCGATCCCCTGCAACACATGCTGCACCAGCCCTGCCCTCAGGGCAGGCTGAGCGGGCCATAAAAATAAATAAACAAACAAGCAAAAGTTCTGAAACAAGAAAAAAAAATTAAAAAAAACAAAGTAAAGTTCTGGCCTGGATGGATTCACTAGTGAATTCTTTCAAACATTTTAAACATTATTAACACCAAAGAGGAAGGAGGAGAATGAGGAGGAGGAAGAGGAGAAAGTCTGCCTTACTAATTGCATGAGGCTAGTACTATCCTGATACAAAATCTTATAAGGACAGTGATTACAAGAAATGCATTGTCCACTAGCATAATGAGTGTAAGTACAAAAGCCTCCAACAAAGTCCTAGCAGCCCAAGCCCAGTAAATACCAATGGTGCTGTGGTTGCACACTGAGATTAGTGTGGTTGGATCAAGAATGCGAGAGCAGTCTAACACCCAAAAATCAAATAAATGTAACAGACCATCAGGTTACCAAGCACCCAGTCATCTTGGTAAACACAAAAACAATCTCTAGACACCATCCAGCACTCTTACACGAGAAAGCACCCAATCCAGGGGAGCAGGGGGCTCCCCTGCCCTCATCCAAACCATCTATGAAAAGCACAGCGGAAGATGGATTGGCTTCCTCCGGCTCAGGGGCAGGACAAGGACGTCCTCTTGCCGCTTGTATTCAGCTCTGTGCAGAGGTGCTAGCTAGTGCAACTAGGCAACAAAAAGACACAGAAAGCATCCAATGTAGAGTGTAAAATCCTACACATTCTACTATAAATTATTATAACTAAAATAATAACTGTCAGGAGTGAGAAGTTGCTCAAGATTGCAAGATATAAGATAAATACACAAGGGCTGGCAAGACAGCTCAGTGGGCTAAAGCGCCTGCTTAGGCAAGCACAGAGACTGTGATTTGATCCCTGACACCACATACTGCTCCAGCCCTGCCCTCAAGGCAGGCTGAGCTAGCCACCGGGAAAAAAAAAAAAAGGTAAACACACAAAAGTGAATGATACTTCTATGCAATTGTATTTGGGAACAACCCAAATTTAAAATTAAAATAATCATAATGAAAGCAATATTAAACCACTAAATTAAAATAATTTAGAGTATCTTGATAAAACAGTTGCTACTCAAGGGCAAGGCAGCTCACGTTCATAGGTCAGAAGACTTAATATGTTTGTCTGCTTTGGGATGAGGCCTGGCTATATTATTCAGGCTGGCCTTGAACTCCTGGGTGCAAGGAATACTATCACATCTGCTTCTGGGTTTCTGGAACTATAGCTGCATGGCACTACATGGGGTGCCTGGCTTAATACTAAGATAACAATAATTTCCAATTTGACACATATATTACCACAATCACAATAAAACATCTCAATGGGCTTTTCTACAGAAGCTGAAAGGCTAATCCTAAAATTCAAGTGAAAAGTAGAAGATAATCAAAATCATCTTGAAAAATGAACCAAATCTGAAGGCTTACACTTTCTAATTTCTAAATGTACAGCAAACATGTCATACTCAAGACTGTGGGTCTGGCCCAAGGCTTGACTCGTAGATTAAAGGAATAAACTGACAGGAAAGGAATGAGCCCTCTGTTGCCATTCATTGGTCTCTCAGTAGGAATGCCAAAACCATGCAGCAGGGACAGAGTAGTCTTTTCAGAGGATGGTGCTAAGGTAGCCACATGGGCACGTACAGGACAAGGAAGAGGCAACTGCTGCCTTAGGGAGTATGCAAATGTAATTCAAAAGGCATCAAAGATGTACGGACTGAAGCTACAGCATTCAGAAGATTTTTTGTGTGTGTGTGTGTGTTTTTGAGACAGGGTCTTGCTATGCAGTTCAGGGTGGCCTTGAGCTCACTTTTGTAGCTCAGGCTGGTCTCGAACTCGTACCAATCCTCCTGCCTCAGCCTCCCGAGTGCTGGGATTACAGGCGTGAGCCACCACGCCCGGCTCATTCAGAAGATATTATAAGCACATATTTTCACAACCTTTCATGATCCAAACATTATGGTATATAGCAGTTTCTTAAACATGACACAAAACCTCAAGCAACTGAAGATAAACCAGACAAAATCAAAGTTCTTCAGTGATAGGAATGGCACCCATCTGTCCTGGCCCCTGAGCTCCTGAGCTTAGAGAACAACTGCAGCCCTTTCCCACATCCTGCAGCCCCCACCTGAGCCCAGGATGCCTATCTTGCCAGGATACAACACACCTGGCCCACCCACAGGGTCAGGGCCCCACCACCATCACCTGAACCCAACCATCCTTGCTGCCCCAATCCTATTTCTCCCACTCTGTGTCATCTTCCTAAGCCCATCCCACTAGCCCCACCCTGTGTATCACAGATGCAGCTCAATAAACTGAACTCAGACTCCATTGGGGTACTCCAGGGTCACGCCCAGAGCCCCACATTCAGGCTGACTATATCTTCAGAAGGTAAGCCCTACTACCTGATTAGATCTAAAATTCTCCCCAAGTGTCTGAGGTGAAGCTCTGGAGTGATTTGATTGTGGGGTGCTATACTCATCCCAGGATTTATGCATTCAGGATTTCATGTGCTGGTAGGATGTAGGCCTGCCGACGGCAGGTCACCATAGGCTGAGCTTCATCGGAGTGTACCCTCATCTCTGCTCTTCTCTTCTGTTTCCAGTTGTCATGGGGTGAGCATATGGCCCCCACTAGGCTCTTGCTCTTTCTGCCATGGAGCCAGGCAGACATGAATTGAACCCCCAGACTACGCGCCTTTCAGTTGCCAGTGCTGGGTATTGTGTCCCACCACTAGGAAAGCTGGCTCATATGGAAAGAAAGCCAGCCAGAGGGTCAGGGAAGGCATTTGCACATCACGTATTTGATCAGGAAGTTTCCTGGAGACTGTGTAGAAGCCATATGAAAGAAAAAGACAAGAGTACTCTTTAAAAAAATCAAGAAAAAGACAAGAGTACTCTTTAAAAAAAAAAAAAAAAAAAGATTACTCAGTACATATAGAAAGTATGAAATAAATGACAGATAATCAGAAAAGAGAGAGAAGATACCGTGACCGGGGAGGAACTGTATCTGAAAGGGCACTCAGCATAGTCATCTGGCATATCCCATGTGTTCTTTGGCCCATTCACCTGGTTTTCAGTCTTTACAAGGGATAGCTAACTTTATAATATTTTATAAGATAAATGAATTAATCTGATACTGGAAAAATACTAGAGCATGGAGGGAAAGGGAAGAAAAAGAATCAAAGGGCCAGCAAGATAGCTCAGCAGGGGACACCCACTTGGGAACCCCTCCTGTTCCTCTCTAGGACAAAAGCTTTCTTTCCCTCAATAAATATGTTCTGCTCATGGAGAGAGAGAGAGAGAGAGAGAGAGAGAGAGAGAGAGAGAGAGAGAGAGAGAGAGATCACTGAGCAGACTAAGCACCTGCTTAGGCAAGCACAGGGTTCAATCCCAGACAACACATGCCACTCAGGCCCCGCCCCCAGGTGTGATGAGCTGGCCACCAAGATCTGGTGTGGTGAAACACGTCTGTAATCCCAGCACTGGGGAGGCTAAAGACAGGAGGATCACTACGAGTCCATGCTGCATAGTGAGACCTTGTACCAAATACATTTAAGAAAAATGAAATGTGTTATGTGCACGTACCAGCATCCTGCAGGGAACACAGTCATTTTGCACTGCAAATGTGTTCTAGTAAAAGTTTCTGAAAAGGAACAAAGCAATAGTTTTGCCTAGACATTCACCCAGCAGGAGTGCACAATGAGCCCATAATCCAGGAGCAGATGCCTGGCATCCACAGACAGTAGAGCCATGTGGGTCATGCCCACGCTTCATCCATCTTCCCCTGCCTAGGATAAATACAGTCAAAGCAGGTGATAGCAAGTGTTCATGAGGCTGTCCACTGAAGGTGGGAACACACAGCAGCCACCTGTTGGAGAGGGTCCCTGTAGAGCGCACTCTCATTGCAAGCTGTGGAGCCACGACGGGAGCTCACACACCCACCAGCCACACATGCACATGTGCATGTGCGTGCATGCACCCTAGAAACTTCACACTGGCCTCATTCACAATGGCCCAAGGTGGAGAAGCACAACCGTCCATAAGCCAAGGCATAGATGAATTAAGTGTGGACCCTTCCTTCCAAGGGACATTATCCTGCCACCCAGGGAACAAAGCACTGTCACATGCAACACATGGTGCCCCTTGATGGTGGTATGTGAGGTGAACAAGCTGGCCATAAAGGCCACGGCTATGGCTCCACAGAGAGGGAACCTAGTGACATGTAAGCCTATCTCCCTGAAAATGCCCTTTAATGAAAGGTCAATAACAAAATTTATATTTGGGCACCCTATAAAGTGAGGTTCAGAGGATGATTATCCTGCTGGTGTTTTTCTCCAGCCTTGGCGCAGTGACCCCACTGTCCCTCTGAAGGGACTGGGCTCACAGTAGTGGAGGAGCGTGACACAACTTCCTGCCTGCCCAACTCATGGGGTAAGGAACACCCTGAGGCAGAGGGCATTATGGTGTGACATTACACTGCATTTGCATTGCATTATAAATCCTTTCTTGGAACTTGCACACGTTCGAGGTTAGAGCAACTCTCTCTTCACCGCGGTACCATTCGTTGACAGAGATGGCAGGGTACGGCTGAATCACAGTGCCCCTCTCCCAGCTTGGCCTTGTACTTTGAGGTACAGGACAAGAATAAATGAGTTTGTGGGAAGTGTCAAAGGCCTCAATGCTAGCTCCAGAATTCCTCTGCTCAGGAGACTTGGTATGGGAAACACAGTTTGATTTACCTTTTTCTTTTACCTGAGCTAAATACAAGACTCACTGAGTACCTGCTCAATCAACCTCAGGATAAGAGAGATAAAAGGCCCCACAGGTTGGCTACTGGGTCCAGTGCTGGCCCTGGGGCCCAGCCCCAGAGCCTAGGGCAGCCAGGCCTGCTGACCTCACCCCTGAGGGCAGTCTTCTCAGGACACTGTGAAGTTTCCATCATCTTACCACTCTAGACAGGCTGTGAATCCATCCCTTCTCTGGCTCTGCCATCTCCCTGAAAAAGCCTCACCTGCTCAGACAGCTGAGGCACCAAGGCAAATATAAGTGTAATTCTGATACAAAATCTTTGCAGAGACACAAGTCCAGTTAGCAGGGTACAGCAGAGAGTGACAACTACTAGTGGGGAGTCCATTAGGGAGAGGAAGCTCAGTAAGGAGTCTGTCAGCGTAGAGAGAAGGACAGTCACTGGGACAGTACGGCACTGGGGTGGGCATAGGCAGCCAGGGACACTAATAGACGTGGGTGGCACCTCAGTCTATGCAGAAGTAGCAAGAAGTGGGGGGGGGACTCAAGCTGTTCTGTGACCTGTCACCAATCAGATCATCCCAGATGCCAAAATGAGTGCAAAGGAAGGCAGACTGTATTTTTTTTAAATTTCTTTTTTTTATTTATTTTTTTCTTGTTTCAGAACCTTTGTCTGTTTATTCACTCATTTTCATGGCCGGCTCAGCCCACCCCAGGGCAGGGCTGGAGCAGCATATGGTGCTGGGGATTGAACTGTGGTCCCAGAAGCCGCCCAAACTTTCCCAAGCAGGAGCTTTAGACCACTGAGCCATCCCGCTGGGCCGAAGGCAGACTTTAAATAGAACCATAAACATGTTAGAAGAAAAGGTTATCTCATTCTCAACTGGAAAAAAAAAAAAAAAAATTTCCAAGAATGACAGAAAACCCAAAAAGTAACAAAACAATAAACTCAATAAAGTTGATTACAAAAATCTAACATTCCTAGGGCCAGCCAGGGTTCCACCCCCAGCATGCCATGCTGGCCCCACCCCTGTGGCCTACTGAGATAGTGATTGAGACTAGGTGTGGTGGCGCATACCTATAATTCCAGCGCTTGGGAGGCTGAAAATAAGAGGATCACTATGAGTCTATCTGTGTAGTGAGAACCTGTAGACTGTACTAAATATATTAGAAACAAAACAAAAACCTAACATTCCTAACCAAATAGGAGTACTTACAGGTAAAAGACAACTGCTAAACTGCAGATGCATCTACTAGACATGTGATGAGAGCCTAACAGACACATGGAGGTTTTACCAATAAATGACACAGAAATAAAATATCTAAATAATTAGCTTAGAAAATAAATCAAGGCTGGTGAAATAGCTTGGTGGTGTAAGCACCTGCCAGGCAAGTACAAGGACCCAGGTTCAATCCCTGGTGCCATATGCAGGCCACTGAAACTAGGCATGGTGGTGCACACCTTTAATCCCAGCACTGGGGGAGGCTGAGACAGGAGGATCACTACAATTTATTTAAATAAATAATATTTAAATAAATAAATGATTTTTAAAAGAAAAGAAATCAGATGGCCAGTGATTGGCCTCACAGCAAGCCAGAGAAAATCGATTCAAATGATGACTATGGTGGTCCATACCTCCTAACTGAGCTCTACTGAGAAACAGCCTCAATGGGACCGGGAAGGGAGCTCTGGGAAGAAGTTGGGCAAGAGCAGAAAGTGTGAAACCCTCTGTGTGACCGATTCTATGTGGACTCCAGCCTCAAACAACCAGCCACAGATGAGGACAAGGGCTCATGTGACTCTCCAGCAGTGTGTGCTACTAGGACACACATGTGTTTTTAAGAGACTGGATCTGACACAGACTGCACAGGCTGTCACAGGGAGGGACCTGGACATGAGTCCCACTGGGAGAAGCAATGATTCTTCTGAGAAAAAGCAAATACTTCCCAGCCTGGCACCTTGGACCAAGTGCACCTGGAGTTTCCCATTGGGAGTTTTTGTCACCGTGAAGGTGGCAGACACTGATGACAGAGACAGGTGGACCGTACCCACCCCTTTCCTCTTTTGGAACTGCATCTCAAGGCTCCTGGTGACTGAGGATGGACACAGAGCCCCACATGCCCAGGACCAGAGCTGTTCAGAGGTTGTGGCCAATGTCCGCGCACACAGCACAGTCCCAGTCCCGGGTAGCCCTGCTGCCCCTTTCTGTGTGCCAGTGGACGCTTGCTTGTCCCCTTTGTGACCTCCCTCACAACAGCCACCCTATTCTGTGGTGACAGGGCAAGCACCTGCCAGCTGGGAGGATGGCACATATCTGCTCAAACCCCCAGCACTGCCTCTGCTGGGCCGAGGAGCGCAGCTGCCTCCTGTGTCTGTCCCAACAGTGTGGGGAGGGTGAACCAGCAACCCACTGACCCTTCGCTGGTCATGTGAGCCAGCAGGCCAGGGCCCCCTCTAAGCTTGCTTCTAAGGAATCTGGAGAGATGCAGCCCACCACAGTTCAAGGGCTATTTGGAAAGTGGCATGAAATAGCTTCACAGTGGAGATAGCATGAGGGCATCTGCATGCCCTGAGGCACATGGCATTGGCCTCCTTCTCAGGGACTTACCAAGGGCACCCATGGACCTGCAGTGGGCCCAGGCTTCTGCCACCCTTGCTCAGCAGCTGTCACCACAGTGGGTGAAGCTGCCACCAAAGGCCCTGGGCTGCGCACTAGTGACCTCTGTTCACTGCTACACAGCCCCAGCCCAGGGGCCAAACCCATTGGTACTGGGTGTTCTTGCAGACTGGGCATCAGCAGGGCCCATGCTGGCAGATCCTAACTTCCACTTGTGGTGCTTGTGTGCCCTGAGCCATGGGCTCCCTTGGGAGGTTCAACTTCAGTTACTAAATAATTTATGGCACTGGCAAGCAATGGAAGAAGTCTACAAATCCAGTGTTTTCTGGTTCAGTGATTTTTCAAACTTTGGTTTGAAAGAAAGAATTTTTGTTTTTTTAAATTAAGCTTTCAGGAGTTCTCAGTCCCCAGTGAATGCCTTCCTTAAGAGGCTTAGGGAGGTGCTCCGAGTTGGCTGCAGAAAATAAGTGGAAACTTGACACTTGCAGCCACGTTGAAGCAAGAATGGAAGGAGGAATGGAAAGGAGAAGGGAGGGGGGACGAGAGAGGGGGACAGAGGGACAGAGAGAGAAGCAGAGGGCTGGGCTCTGCTGCTCCCAAGGAAGCCCTTGCTGCAGCTGGCATCCTCCAGGGAGTCTGGAGGAAGGCTCCAGGGCTGAGGGGCTGAGCAGTCTGGACCACCGGGTTCTGATTCTGCTGGTGGAGGGCTGGGTCCCCGCATTGGTCCCTCCAAACCTACTCTTTACGCTCTGTACACCCTGCTGTGTAAGAACCCAGGACCCTACGCTGTGTAGCACTGTCTCCCCAGCAGCCAGCACCGCAGATACCCCTTCCCCTGGTCCCCACCCTCCCTGAGCCAAGCCCAAAGTCTTGCCCTCGAAGCTGCAGGCACTGCTGCTCTCCCTTGAACTCTGCCCCCACCTTAACCACTCCCTTGTCCTCTCATCTCACTCTGAAGATCGCCTGCTAGCTGGGACGTCTGCCTTCTTTTTAAATTTTTTAAAAAATGTTTTTAGTACCGGTTCTACAGGGTCTCTGTACACACATTGGACTCTGTGATTCTCCTGTTTTCAGCCTCCCAAGCACTGGGATTACAGGTGTGTGCCACCATGCCCAGTCTCAAACACCCCGGGGGTGGCGCTGGCACTGCACAATGTGGATGGAATCTTGGTCCCTGCATCTGCCTAAGCTGGTGTCTTAGTCCACTAGACTATCTGGCTGGCCCCTGTCTTCTGCTGGGGGGCCTGGTCCTGACCCATGAGAAGTAGACTAATGACTGAACACTGTGTACTTCAGGGTCACTGAGAGTAGAGGTGAACTGTACTCACCAAAAAAAGTGTGGTGCCCAAGAGTGTGCTGCTCTGCTTGGTTGATCCCCCGACACACACATGACACTCATGACACTGCTGTTATGCGGGAATCGACACAACTGTGATTTATCAGTGTACAAGCAAGGAAAGAGGGGTGCCTGGTGGGTACCAGGGAAGACTTGCAGGCCAGGAGCATGCCTGCGGAGTGGTCCACCCAGACCTCCTGTCCTAAGCAGTGCCTGAAGGCTGGGAGCTGGCCAGAAAGGGGTCTTGTGTCACTTGGAGAGCAGGGCAGGAAAACAGAGACCTGGGCCTCAGAGCCACAAGGTCTGGGGCACAGCCGGAGCCACCTGCCACCAGACCTCCATTTCCAGTTAAGCGGGAGTTATAGAGGGCCAGCTGCGTGCAGCTGGATGGTCCTGCTGGACCTACAAGTTGACAGTCCACTTACGGGGCTGCCCAGCCCAGCTCCCCAGAAGGGCTCCCCATGCTGTCTCTACCATCACACCTGCCTGGGGGGACATTGAGGGTGACCCTGGTCTTGTCTAGCTCTGCCTCAGAGTCTGTCATGCCTTCCCCAGGTCTCTTTCCTGCTGCTGCCATTCCTGTCTCAGCTCAGCAGCTCCGCAGAGGGCTGGGTGTCCCCACTGGCAGCCTGTGTGCTCTCATCCCACCCTCTCTGCATGAGGGGCAGCGTAACAACCACCTTGGTTGTGTGGGGTCCCTGCTGGGTTTCACCCTGCCTCAAGGAGCTCATCACAGGGCACTCAGTTGGAGTATGTGGGTCAGGTGTCCTCAACTCCTGATGGGCTGCTCAGACAGCAGCCCTGCTCTGCCACCCCACATGCCAGTTGGCTCCCACAGCACCCAGACCACTAGGTCTATTTCCAAAGGAGGATGCTTCAAGGTAAGGTTCCAATGCCCCAGCTCTGCTCACGTATCACACATCTGCCATCTCCATCGGCAGCATCCATACTTCCTCCTCCCAGGTTGGTTCTTCTGAGACTCCTGCCTTCTGGTGACAGGGCTGAAAACTGAAATGAAGGGAGGCGAGGGCTTGGGGCACAAACACCAACCCCGTGGATACCTGCGGCTTTTTGCAGAGCCTCAAGCCCACGCTGATTCCATGTTAAAGTCAGCAGCGTGGAGGCTGGTTTCCTGGACTGGAGGCCTTGTGCCCACCCTGCCCTGGGCCACCTGATGGTGGAGGTGGCAGGTGCCACACAGGGACGCTAGCTGTGCCAGGCAGATCCTCGCTTGGTTAACATCATCTGCTGGGAATTCTTTCCTATAGTGAGTCTAAGTGTGCTACGGACCCCTAAGCAAAAGTCACATCTTTTCCCAGGGTGATGGCTAACTAACATCAACCTGTTAGTTGATGTTAGAAAATTAACCACTCTTGGTTTCCTTTGAATTGCAGAAACAGAATGCTAGACTTAAACATGATAAGACTATCGGATAAGAATCATCACTAACCCTGAGGGACGGTGATGCCATCTGCGACATTGTGACCCTCAAGGTGACCACAGCTCCCTCTGCAGCGCTGTCCTGGGGGAAGGGACACCCTCACCATCCTCCTTAGGTCTGTGCACCCCTACAGACCTAGGCCACAGAGAGCAGCTCCACAGCCTCGATGTCCCTGGCATTTGGGGCCCAGAAGTCCAGCTGTGGGATCACTCAGTGCATGTGGTTGTCCTGTGAGGTGCCAGCAGGGAACAGCGCCCCTCCCAGGCCTCCACCGTCAGCTCATCTCCAGGCACTGCCTGTGATGAATCTCACCAGGACAGACCGTGAGCTACCCAACGTCCTCCTCAGCTCTGTGGTAGGAACTCCTGGGGGCCTCCACAGGGGTCACAGGCCCCGCAAGTTCACTGGGATCCAAGGGAGCCAGTCAGTGGCTGTTCTCACCAAGACAACAGGCCACAGGGACATCCAGGGCAGACTCCCAGTGTTTAGGCCTGAGATCAGCAAGTACCAGTGTTGCAGTTAACAAGTAGATTGACTTAGCTTTTAAAACATTTTTCTCTAACCAACACAGGGACACTTCTGAAACAGTAATGACATCGTCTGTTTCCCATTTGAGGCGCAAGCTCACCGGATACGCAGGATCAGCTTTGACCTGATAGGTTTGGGCCCTAGTGTGAATTGGCAAAATCATTATGATGTTCATCTAATATGGCTGATGCTCCCAGGACCACCTTCCTCCTTCTTCTCCAACTCAGCCCAGGACATAATTTACTTTTGCCCTTCCTGAAGCCTCAGAGAAGACCTCCAATCAGCTCCCTCAGGTATATCTAAAGATTTCCCTCAAACTCCTCCCCTGGCAAAACACCATAAAAGCCTCAGCCTCCTTTTGTCTAGCCCAGAAAATTTCTTATCTTCTTACATTCTCTCCATGTCTCCAAAGAAAATGAAGCCCCTTCCCCTTTTTCTTCTGCCTGTTTCTCTGCAGAGAAAAACCCATCAGACCAATGTGATTTTTGGTTCAATGAAAAACTAGTAAACCAATTTTTTTTTTTTTTTTTTTTTTTTTTGGTGGGACCAGGGTTCGAACTCACGAGCTTGCACTTGCCCAGCAGGCACTTGTGCCTCGGAGCTATCTCCCCAGCCCCCAAGTAAACCAATTTATCATGGACAGTCAGGTAGTCAATATAAACAAAGCTTATTGGGGCTAACTAATCATTAGCCTCTGTATGCAAATTTAACTGATTTATATGTATTATTTAAAATGACTGCATAGGGGCCCGGTGGGATGGCTCAATGGTCTAAAGCGCCTGCTTGGGGAAGCTTGGGCAGCTTCAGGGACCGCGGTTCGATCCCCGGCACCACATGCTGCGCCAGCCCTGCCCTCAAGGGCGGGCTGAGCCGGCCATAAAAAAAATGAATGAATAAACAAACAAAGGTTCTGAAACAAGAAAAAAAATAATAAAATAAAATAAAAAATTCTTTAAAAAATAAAAAATAAAAAAAAATAAAATGACTGCATAACTTGTTGGAGTTGAATATTTATAGTTCTAATTTTAAAGTTTGATCTCTTTTTTGTACTCTAAAATGGACTGGCAGACTGAGCCATCTCAAACTGCCCCAGAACCCCAGCTGCCAGCTGCTAGGACAATGTGATACCTTTCCTCCTTCCCTACTTCTTTTTTTCTTTTCTTTCTTTTTTTTTTTTTTTGCAGGACTAGGGTTCGAACTCAGGACCTTGCACTTGCCAGGCAGACACTTGTGCCACAGAGCTATCTCCCTGGCACTCCTAACTTCTTGATAAGTTTTAAATATAATTTATACATGATTTCAAGGTATTAAAAAACAAATCAGCCAGGTGTGGTAGCACATGCCTGTAACCCTAGCACTTGGGAGGCTGAGGCTGGAGGATCGGTGCAAGTTCAAGACCAGCCTGGGCTACAAAAGTAAGCTCAAGGCCAGCCTGAACTGCATAGTGAGACCCTGTCTCAAAGAGAAAAAAAAAAAAAAATCATTGTAGCTTTATGCAATTTTTGTATTTATTTTTATCTATCTATGTGTGCAGTCCATGATGACCCGCTCCTCGTGGGTCTGAGGGCAAAGCTGTGCACAACCTCTCTCCGCCAGGCTCCTGGGATCTGCCATGCTATAATGCCATGCCTGGCCTCCAGAGGGAACCTGGGCACACAGCCGCCAGCCACCAGACACACGTGGAAATAGCTATCAGCTGTACTTGGTTCAAATCCTTCCCATGTGGAAGAAAGAAGGAGCAGAAGAAGGGAGGACAGGCAGCTTTCTTGGCCTCAGCCCGGCGTAGCAGCAGGGGCAAGCAGTCCCACTGGGGTCCAGAGCCAGCCCTGAGGTGGGCACAGTTGGAGACCACGTCTCCAGCACACACGAGGACAGCAAAGCTCCTGTTGGCCTCCAGGGGACACAGGGTGGCCATCCCCAGTCCCAGATGTGGGCCTCCATCTACCAGCCAGGAGCTCACCAGAGCTGAAAGCAATGGTAAGATTCAACTTCCCCAGGCCCTGGGGCTCCAAGGCCAGAGGGTGAAGTGCTGGCACCAGGCAGCATTAGCAGGAAGAACCACACTTTGCCACGTGCCTTCATAGTGTGCTGTCCTAGGGCAGGGCCATGCCGTACCCTGCTTCTCTGATAAAGGAAGTTAACCTTAAAGGAAGGCCACCATGCGTGCAGCAATCCTAGTTAATTTGTACAAACAACAAAGCTGTGCTAGCTTATTATTTTACAAAACAATACAAGTCCAAGTTTAACAAGTCAGAAAACCAACATGGTTGCTTGATAATAAGCCTGGCCAGAAGCTGCAGCCATGCACAGCTTTGTGGCCATGAGGCCCACATGGCCACAGTGGGGCTGCACCAAAGGGAGAGGGAGCCAAGCCTGGTATAAACACCACACCTGCCAGCCAACAGACATACATGGAAATGGCTATCAGCTGTGCTTCATTCGAATCCTTCCCACGTGGAAGAAAGAAGGTGGAAAAAGGCGCCACGTGTCTTTGGGCCACACTTCCAAGCATCAGAACCATACACTCTGGTCAGACCCACAGGGAGCAGGTCCCAGGAAGAAGAAACACAGGGAGTTAGGTTCTGGCCCTGGCATGAATTGCTAAAATCAATATGGTGGTCATCTCTCATGGCTAATGCTCCCAAGACCACCACCCCCTTCTTCTCCAACTTAGCCCAGGACATAATTTACTTCCACCCTTCCAGCCAGCTCAGGGAAGACCCCTATCAGCTCTTCAGGTATATCTAAAGATCCCCTCCAAACTCCACCCCTGGCAAAAGGCCATAAAAGCCTCAGCCTTCCTTTGTCTAATCGAGAGAAAACATTCCTCATCCTTCCCCACATTCTCCCCGTGTCCTCAAAGAGAATAAAGCCCCTTACTCTTTTTTCTTCTGCCTGTTTCTCTGCTGCACCAAGAACCTATCACAGAGACCAATTGTGCTGGCCACACACCTGCAACCCCTGCTGCCCTGGAGAGGAAGGAAGGAAGGAAGGAAGGAAGGAAGCAGCAAACAGTGCCTGGGGATATAGGGGCTGTCCTCCAGAGCCTTGGAAGCTAGGTGTCCCTGTAGAGGGGAAGACCCTCATATAGCCAGCAGCACAGGGAGCAGAGTCTGTGGGAATGAGGCAGGAAGGCCCCAAGCTGGCCCAGCTGCGTGGCCTGCATCACTAGCGAAGGTCCTTTCCTGGAATGAATGCACAGAGCCGTGCTACAAGGCAGCCGGGTAGCTGCTGTGTTTGCTTCTCACTGCCACAGACCCCTGCCGAGGAGGTTAAACAGCCCAGACGCATCCTGCCAGGCCCGGAGTCTGAGCTTTGCTGGCTGCAGCCTCACCTGAGCTCACAGCTGTGGGTGGAGCTGGGGGCCTGCAGCAAGGAGCCAGGCCCTCACTTCTCACTGGCTGCACCTAGACTTTCTCATTCACCTTTGTCTCTGCTGAAAGGTTCTAGCCCTACCATGAATTGCTAAAGTCATCATGGTAGTCATCTAATATGGCCGATGCCCTTAAAACAAAAGACCACCTCCCCCCTTCTTCTCCAACTGAGCCCAGGACATAATTTACTTTCACTCTTCCCACCTCAGGGAAGGCTCCCGATCAGCTCCCTCAGGTATATCTAAAATCCCCTTCCACCCCTCCCCTGGCAAAAGGCTGTAAAAGCCACAGCCTCTCTTTGTCCAGTTCAGAGAATTCCTTGACCTCCCTAAATTCTCTCCATGATCTCAAGAAAAATAAAGCCCCTTTCTCCTTTTCTTCTGCCTCTTTCTCTATCACCTGCCCAGGGAGCTCTGCAGCTCTCTCCCTGCTCCTGGAGCCGGGCTGGCCTAGAAGTGTCTTTCTCTGGACTACTTGCAAGGCCAGATGACTGCAGAGAGGGGTGTAGAGCTAGCAGGTAGGGCCCACAGTGGTGGGGTTCTGGAGGCAACCCTGAGCTCTGCCTCCTGAAACCCCAGAGCCAAAGCTAACACTCAGCAGAAGGAGCCTACAGTGCCAGCCCCCGAGCCTGTGTGCTTACCCAGGGAAGGAATGTTCCTGATTCCAGGAGCAGAGAACAGCTGATGAGAGAGAGAGAAAATCTGGCCAAGCAGGTAGGGCTTGGCCGGATGGTGAGATACGAAAACTTAAATGAGAGGCTTTATTCCCTTCTATAAAAGCAAGCAGATTAATTAATATTCCACAGCTGATGTAGTAACTCCAAATAGGGTAACAGGATCAGATTTTTATAGTAAAATTCAGAACAAAATTACAGGGCAGTTGGGGGCCCAGCAGGATGGCTCAGTGGTCTGAAGCACCTGCTTAGGAAAGCTTGGGTGGCTGCAGGGACTGCAGTTTGATTGCCAACACCACATGCTGCGCCAGCCCTGCCCTGAGGGCAGGCTGAGCCAGCCATAAAAATAAATAAACAAACAAAAGTTCTGAAACAAGAAAAAAATTAAATTAAATTTTTAAATTCTAAAAAAAATTACAGGGCCATAAAGCTGTTCTGTAATTGTGGGGGAGCAAACAATACAGTGCCCCCCCTGCCTTCAAGCAAGCAGCCACTTCCTCTGCCCGCGGGTGCTGCAGTGATGGGCAGTGCAGAAGAGGGCACAGGCCCACACTCTCAGTCCCTGGGCACAGCCAGCCAGCAGTGGGCCACAGCAGGAGGATGAGGCAGCTAGACTGGGGAGAGCATAAAAAGAGAGGGGAGTGGGTAGAGTCCTGATGGAAGACAGGCTTTGGGTCCCTCACTTGGGCTCCTCCACTCATGGCACACTCTCCCCCTATTCCTGCCTTCATGGAGCGTCCAAGCCTCAAGAAATAGCAGCAGCACGAAGCTGAAGTTTTCATCTTTCATCTCTAATTTACGTGGAATCCTGAATTAGAAAATTGGAACTCCAGCAGGCATGGACACTCAGGAATCCCACACACCTATGCGCAGCCGAATTCTGCTGCTCACCTCCAGAAGGGCAGGGTGAGCAACAGGTCCTGCCACACCCAGGAAGCAGCCACCTAAAAGGGGACCAAGGGCAGGCAGCCAGTCCCAGCCTCCCCTCCACTGGCAGGACACGTGTTTGCGAAGTTTCTAAGTGCAGGTGCTGTCTGTGTTATTATTAATCACGTCTCAGATGGGATGAGTGGAACTTGGGCCTGCATTTGATGCCTTTTTAATGAAGTTGTTGTTTCACCAATTGTTAGGCAAGACTTCACTTTTAATCTTCTAAGCTAGACATTAAGTCGGTGCCCAGGCCACGGCAGGTCAGGTCCAGAGCCAGGGTTCCTGTTGTAGGTGTCCACACAGAAATGCCTTTCCATGTGACTTAGGAAAAATGCTCCTCTGGGGGATTTTTTTTTTTTTTTTTTTTCCTTTTTTTCTTTTTGAGACAGGGTCTCACTATGCAGTTCAGGCTGGCCTTGAACTCACTTTCATGGCCCAGGCTGGTCTCGAACTCACATTGATTCTCCTGCCTCAGCCTTCCAAGTGCTGGGATTACAGGCATGCGCCACCATGCCCAGCTTGGGGGATTTTGACTGGGGAGTGGTGTGGAGCCTGGGACCCTGAGCCTGCTAAACACACTGCCACTGGGCCACTCCCAACCCGGCATTTGCTAAGAGTGGGAGATTGGGGGGTTTAATCCCTAGGCCTGCTGTGCCAGCACCACCCCCAATCAAAATACCCCAGGGCACACTGAGACAGCAATTGAGACAGCATGGTGGTGTGTGCCTGTAATCCCAGCTCTTGGGTGGCCGCAAACAGTCAGATCACTCCAAGTCCAATCTAGTAGTGAGACCCTGAATACCTGTAGACCCGTCCCTAAAAATACAAAAAAAAAAAAAAAGAACAGGAGGTCATTTTTATAGAATACTTTGTGGTAAAATCTTGGTTGAGACTAAATGGACTTGGTATTTGTAACAATTTCTTTTAGCTAAACTGAAATTCTTTTTCTTTTTTTTTTTTTTTCTGGAACCAGGGATCAAAGTCAGGACCTTGCACTTGCCAGGTAGGTACTTATACCCCTGAGCTATTTCCCCAGCCCCTAAACTGAGATTCTTTTTTTAAAAATCAGGATAAGAAATTCCCAAAGTGACGTTTGCTTGATTTTTTTAGCTGTTCATTTAGTGACTAAGAGTGAAATTTGAATACCTATGCAGATTCCCCTTGCATTGCCTACTCTACACTGGTGTGTATTTTGCATCCTCCTATGAGGCACACATACAATAGCAGACTTGCAGGCATATTACAGTGAAGTTAGAAATCAACTGGAAGCCTGTGACTATGCTCGTGCCACCTGTTGCATACACAGTCAGCCTGGACTACCTGCTTCCCTTTGACAATGTACTAGGCCAACCTGACTGCATATTGTTTCTGACTTGTGGAAGGCCTTCAGTCTGGGACAGATGGCCCAGTCAAGGACCCACTTAGCACTGCTTGCTCCACTCATGCCCCAACCCTCTCCCCAGAATGGCCCTATCTGATGATAATTCTTGTATGTATACCTGCCTGACAGAATATGATGCAACTTTCGTATTCCACGTAACCAGGCCCATAATAACCAAGGGTCCATGCTATACTTCCCACTCACAGACTGAGCCTGGATCTGACCTGGGCTGCCAGCTTGAACCTATGGGTCCCCCAGCCCACTTGCCACTAGTAAAAGTTGCTTCTAGCCACTTGGTGCGAAGTCTTCCATTTGGGTTGTTTTTTCTGCTACGCTTCCAGACACCTTGCATTATAATATTGCTGGTAGTGTGGTTTGTGGGTTTGGAGCTTTGCTATCTAGTTGCTCTGCATGAATGTTGGCCTTTAGAGAAACTGAAGACTTCTACTCACTTCTTTCACCTTCAACGTGTCTGAGACCAGTATTTCCTATGCCTAACAAGTCCAGCTGCTGAACTGCTACATGGTCAGGAAAGCCACTGGTCAGTCATGCACCACGTGCTCTGCATTCGCCTGCTGTCCCACCGCTGGGACAGAGTGCTTGTGGAACAGCTAAGAAGGGGAAGCTTATACGGGCTCATGACCTCATGCCCTGCAGGTACACTATGGCAGAAGGGCCTAGCAGAGGACAAATGTTCTCTTCACTGTGGTGGGAAGCATAGAGAGAAAAAGGGGCAGAGGATAAGAATGCACCCCTCCCTACCCGAGTCACACCCCAGGGGCCATGCCCTCAGGGTACATCAGTCGTGACTTGCAGCTCCTCTGATGAGCATAGCTCCCCATCCAGTCACTTCTACACATGTGGGGCTTTGGGGCATATATCAGACCTATGCCATAGCACATGCTATCCCAAGAACCTATGGTGAACATGGAGCACCCAATCAAGTGAGCAAAAGAAGAGGGGGTCCTGGGAGGCAGAGATCCAGGCTCACAAGAGAAATGGAGGAGTCCCGCAGCACCTCCCCAGTGGTAGGGCAGGACCATGGATGAGGGAGACTCACTGGGGCTCTGGGGTCTGCCATGGGAGAAGGAGCCTGCATGCTGAGCTCCACGCTGCACCCTCCCGGTCAGCAGGTATCGCACCACAGAAGCTTGCAGGTATGATTGCATTCTTCAACATGACAGAAGCACTATAGGAAGCAAAGGCAGGGTCCCAAGTGATCACCACGTAGAGAGGGATTTGGAGACGGGAGCTAGGGTGTGTGGTTATCAGACAGGCAGGGAGTTCTGCCTTCTTTTAAAGTCATGTCAACACCTCTTTGGGGAAGATGCAAACAGTTTTCTTTGCAATAACGACATTTGTTGTAAAGCAGAAAATAAACTCGATATTCCCTTAAAGGATTACATGGGGAGACCCGCCCCTCCCTGTCCTTCTCCCAGCCTCACTGGGAATGGTTTCTGTCTCTCGGCATCATCTCCAGAAAGACAGTGCATGGCAGTGAATCCACGGGCCTGGCTTGGGGAGAAGTGTCCTTGTGGCTCACAGGAGCAGGGTGCACTGGCCAGAATGAGGTGCCCCATTTGGCACAGGGCCCAGCCTTGGCCTGCAGGAGACCCACTCCAGAGACCTGCCCACAGGGAGATGCAGCAGTGTGAGGGAGGCCCAGCCTGATTTGCATCTCCAAAGTTATCCCAGCTGGATTTTAATTGCAAGCTCCTGAGGTCATTGGCTGCTTGTGGAATGGCCTGCAGGGCAAAGTCGTGCCCCAGGAGCCCAGGTTTCATCCCAGGGTGCCCAGGGAAAATCTGGGGATTCCCTGTGTGGGACTCACATGGCTGAGATCTGAGCTGGCCTCGATGCTCACAGCAAAGCACTGGATAGAGAGGAATGGCAGACAAGCAGAGGAAGTGAGGCCACAGGAGGACATCATGTCACAGGATGCTTCAGGCAGACAGAGAGACCAGGTAGTCACTCTCTCACTGGGGAGCTGAGCAACCTGGGCCTGAAAGGGAGGTGATCAGGAGCAATCAGGGAGTGGGAGAGGGAGAGGGAGAGGGAGAGGGAGAGGGAGAGTGTGTGTGGGGGATGGCATGTGTGTGTGTGTCTGTGTGTGATGTTTACAAAGAACACTAATAGACAGAATTAACACGTTCTAATAAAAAAAAGATTTTTTCCTTGTGAGCTTTGAATTCTGAAATTAAAATCAGGGTAAGTGAACACTAACATACACTTTCTCTGGTTCTGGAATCCCTCATCTCCCCCCTTTTTAGTGTAAAAAAAATACATACCATAAAGTTCCTATTTTGACCACTTTTAAGCCCAGCAGCGCTCAGCACCCCCCCACACACACTCTTGGAAGAGGTGCCAGCCTACCACCCTGGATTCCAGGACACCTGGGACCCCTCAGGTGGAATCTTGAAGTGTTGCTTTTGTACCAGGTATATTCACTTAGCAAGGTACTTTCAAAATTATTAATTTTTGTAACATTTTTTGTCTTTTTGAGTACTGTTAAACTGATATCATATAAATAATAGTTAAGATGTCATTTTGTTGTAGGCAGCTGAGTTAGATAGAAGTATTATAGTCAGGCAGACAGGGCTAGGCCCTCGAAGGAGATAATACAGAAGGCAAGATATCTAGCAACCATGGCAGGGACGAATGCTGCTGCTGTGGGCCAGACCTAAAGACCAAAGATCGAAGAAATGCTGATCTCCTTGAAGATTGACATCCGAGATTGATCATCACCCTGAGGAAGTCAGAAGAATCATTAATCCAACTACTACCGGATGGCTGCCTGATAAATTTCTGTTCTGTATTCATGCCTGCTTGCTATGTGATTCACTTTCCCATTTGGTCCTACACTTAATCAATTTTACCTGAGCAATGGCGCTTGTAACCTCATTGGTTGACCATAGCTTTGTCCCACTTCATGCTCACCTAAACGAGTTTCCATGTTCTCCACCACCTTAGACCCACCTCACTACATGTTTTTCTTCTATAAAAGTCCCAGGAAGAGACAGCTTCCTGGGGACACCCACGTCGGACATTCCTCCTGTCCCTCTCTTGGACAGGAACTTTCTTTTCCCCAGTAAATACATTCCGCTCATAACCTCCGCTTGTTCCTAAAATTCATTCTTCAGTTTTAGAGAACATGAACTCGTTCCAGGTCAGATTGGGAGATCAGTTCTCCCCATATCATTTGGAGGTCCCCTGTATCATTTGGAGGTCATTCACCTGAGATCAGTTTTTTCTTCCTGTATCAATTTTGTTAACATTGTTCCTTAGTGGATTGTGGACTGATCAGGGCCACAATCTCCCAAATGAGTGGACAGTGAAGGCTAAATAAAAGAGACAAATGGCATTATTTCAGGGCTCCAGGAGGTTCAGAGACCTTCTCACAGAATTCGAGATTCTCTCAGGGCTAAGACCAAAATCTTCTGGGAGGGCCTATTTATTATATTATCAGAACCAAGGTGGGGAATATTGAAGAAAAGTGGGGACTGCTCAAGAACTTCTCCATGGAAGACACTGTGTTACTTTAGGAGAGCTGCTTTACCTGGAGTGAAAGGCCTGCAGCTATAGTCTTTATCTGCTTAATTGGAGTTGGAGCCAGGTATCCCAACTCTGGCCTTGTCTTGTGCTTTGCTTCTCCAGGCCACTCCAGGCCTCAGCCAGTCAGAACCAGTGACGCACAGAGGTTCACATCCTGAGTCCATTGCCATCTGCAGATGGGGGCCTGGGCCTTGGGCACATCCAGAGCTACGCACAGAAAGTCGACTGGTTCATGTAAGTCTTGCTCAGAGCCATTTCCTAGTGGTCCCATCAGGATAGTTCAAGCGAAACTGAGATATCTTTCCATTTTATCGCCTTGTTTTCAAAAGCAAAGGACCATAAGAAACCATCTTCCTAGTTTTCTGAGAGGTTTCTGTAATAGAACATCCTTTAAAGTCATAGCAGGTAGCCAGGCCTGGCAGCACAAGCCTGTGATCCCAGCACTTGAGAGGGTGAGGCAGGAGGATTGATGTGAGTTCAAGACCAGCCTGGGTTATGCAGTGAGCTCAAGGCCAGCCTGAGCTGCATAGGGAGATCCTGTCTTAAAAAAAAAAGAAGTCATAACATGAACTCCACATGGCTTTTTCAAGCAAAGGCACATGGCCTCATGGAGAGTGCCACTTTACTGTTGTTCCACCTACACTCTGATCCTCAGTTTTATTTCCCCTGTTGGAGAACAACAGTAACAATCCATGCTGAAGCCTCTGTTGGATGACTATAACACACACCTCCATCATGGCACTGGTGATTTTAGGCTTTATCTGAAAGAAAACTGGAATTAAAATCTTTGATCCTGGAGAAATAACAGGGGAGAAGAGGGTATGAAAAACAAACAAGAAAAGGAGAAAGAATTCTTAGCAGGTTTTCTTTTTAGGTTGTCTTGCTGAAAAATAATCAAGAGCAAACGAGACCCTGCAGCACTCACTGGATGCTGTCGGGCTCAGCTAGGGGTGGGTAACCCCTGCCTGGTGCTAGGGTCTGTAAGAAAGAAACCCTGCGGGGGCTCTGGGTCACCTGCAGAGGGACCAGGGCCAACCCCTTCCCCAGGCTGAGGCCGAAGAACTTGGAGAAGAAAAGCTGGGAGAGCAGACAGAATTTCCAAGGCTGGGCCCTGAGGCTGTGGAGGAGCAGACGCACGGGGCAGGGGGGGGGGGCCAGCATTCGACCCAGGTAGACCAGGAAGCTGTTCTCAAGTGGAGTCCATACTAAACCTTGCTGTGAGACTGACCCTGATCCTCTTCACATATTTTGGAGTAAGAAGTATAACTAAACACAACCTTTTCTCTCTTCTGACACCTATGAAATACCAAGTCAAACTAGATTTTCAAAAGTATCTCAGAGGTGCCACCCCTCAGGCTTGAGGGGGCATGGACCTTTCAACCACAAGTTCCAGGGACAGGATCTGGTAGAGGGGGCCAGGCAGTTTCAGAGCAGCTCCACACTGAGGCATCCAACTCTGCCCATGCCTCCTTCAAGCTCCTCTGCTCTGTCGCCTGATTCTTTTTTTTTTTTTTTTTTTTTATTTATGTTTTTCTTGTTTCATAACCTTTATTTGCTTATTCACTCATTTTTATGGCTGACTCAGCCCGTGCCCTGACGGCAGGGCTGGCGCAGCATGTGGTGCCGGGGATTGAACCGCGATCCCTGAAGCCGCCCAAGCTTTCCCAAGCAGGCGCTTTAGACCACTGAGCCATCCCGCTGGGCCCCAAGATTCTTGAGTCACCAAATTGGAGTTGGGATCTCTTAGCTCCTCCTCGTTCTCTGAGCTCACCCCGGGGGGCCCCATGCAGCACTGGTGCACAGAAGGAGGGGGATTAGGACCCTGTAGGCGGTGCTCACTCTGTCACAGATGCCTAGGTTGAGGAACCACTGAGCGCAGACCCCACCTCAGACCAGCTGGATCCAAAGGCCAGGAGGAAAATGTCCTGGGGAAGCATGATTTGTTGGGAAATTTCCGTGGGTGCTGTTAATATGCAACTGAGGCCCAGGAATTTTACTCTGTGGTGCCCCCAAAATGCTGGAGAGGGTGAGTCAGCTTCCTGTTGCAACAACAAAATACCTAAGATAGTCTACAAAGGAGGGGATGTTTGTTTTGGCCCCTGGGCAGGTGGACTCTTACTGTTGGGTCTGCCGCCTGCAGTACTTGGGGCCAGGAACTCAAGGGGCCAGGTCACCTCAAGTGGTAGAGGGAGCAGAGGAGAATGGCTGGAGGGTGAATCCTGCTACCTCCCCAAAGTGCCACCAGCTGGGGATCAAGCCTTCAGCCCAAGGGCCTTGGGGACAGTCAGTATCCTCATGGCAACAGGGAAGGAGGAACCATCACTGTGAGAGGGGACATTCTTTTGTGACTTTGGGAAAGGGACACTGTGAACTTGGGAAGTGAAATGCCTGGAGGACAAATGCACAGACACCAGGCTTGGAAGCTGTGGCCTGTGAAATCAAGTTCCTTCTGCAGAAGAATTCCACAGCCAGCCCAGGGGCACATGGCCCCCCAGTGCTCCTGGACTTCTGGGGTGACCCAACTGAGGGTGCAGTGTTCCTGGGAGAGGCTGTGACCCCAGGAAGCTAGGCACCTGGCCAGCTCCTATCCACCAGGTCCAAGTCTCCTTGTGTTCTCAACCTTGGGCTTAGCTTCCATGGGTCACTTGATTTCCCAAAAGCCACTTTGATATAGGGTGTATGACCTAGGAATATCATATGACCAGCAATAATCCAGATGATACAAGGGAAATATGACTCTCAGCCTGATAGATCTCTACACTGAGTCCTTACTCTCTAAAACTGAAGAATCACTTCTAGTAACAAGTGGGGTTAAGAGGAAGTATCTATCTATCTACCTATCTATCTATCTATCTATCTATCTATCTATCTATCTATCTATCTACTGTGGTACCAGGGATTGAACTCAGGACCCTGTGCTTGCCTGCCAGGCAAGCGCTTATTCTATTGAGCTATCTCCCTGGCCCAAGGAAGTATTTATTGAGAGAAAGAAAACCAAGACAGAAGGTGTCCTGAGTCAGTGGGCCCTGGGAACCTGCTTTCAAGGGAGTTTTATAGAATAAAACCTTACCATGAGGCTAGTATAAGGTAAGATAAATTATACTTTTTGTTTTGTTATTTTTGTACCAGGGATTGAATTTAGGACCTTGTGCTTGCCAGGCAGGTGTTTTTGCTGTTAAGCTATATCCCCAGCCCAGTAAATTATAGATTAGTAGTAGTATAGTAAGCCAAGTGTGGTGGTGCACGTCTGTAATCCCAGCACTTGGGAGGCTGAGGCAGGAGATCAGTGTGAGTTTGAGACCAGCGTGGGCTACAAAAGTGAGTTCAAGGCCAGCCTGAACTGCATAGTGAGACCCTGTTTCAAAAAGACAAAAAAAAAAGTAGTAGTATAGTATAGTAGTATCAGTAGTACAGTTTCTTAGGCAGTACTAACCCAATAGGAAGTCACAAAATGGATATGAGGTGGGACAGCAGTCGCAAATCAGTACAAATACAATTGCTTAGGTCATATTGATCAAGTGGGGTCACATGGGGAAGAGGCCACTTTGCAAGCACACCTGGGCTGAGCAAGGATTCCTGGAAGGGGCAGGTTGAGAGTTTTTAGTCCTCAACCCAAAGTGATGGGTACCTGTTTAGAATATCAGTCACTGCTCTACATCCCTAGGGGAAGCATGTGGCTGGCATCTTCCCTCTCTGTCCAGGGGCCTGACCTCCAAAACAAATGCTCCAGCCATAGCTGTCTTACTCACCAGGCCCGGCCCTGACCGATGACAGCTTCAGTTGAGGGCTTAGAGAATCCGTGTCTTTTGTTTTTATCTGCATTTCCTGAAGCAGAGGGCATGGATGAAGACCCCACAGGCACTGCTGGGCATGGACGCTGCCTGAGACATGGCTGCAAGCCCAAAGTCTCATCATCGGTGTTGGGGTTTGCACCTCATTGCTGCACTGTGAAGCAGCCATGCGTCAGTGGGCAGGATGCCTCCTGAGACCAGAGGCTGCTGGAGATGATCCTGCCCCTGTGCACACTCACCACTGGGCAGACGACAGCTGCCTTGGGCCCCAGTCAACCACCCCATGAGATCTGCAGCTACAGTCTGCTCTCCCACCCTGTCCCACCTGAGTTTCCTCTGCTCCCACGTGGCCACCAAGGCAGTGGCCTCCCTTCCTCAGGGAGCAGTATGTATCACTTCCAATACTTGAACCACAGGTGGCACATACGTGACCACTACTCCCACCATCAGCGCCCCAAGCCACCCAGTGGGACACTCATGCATGTGCCACCAGCAGCTCAAGCTAGTGGGAGCCTGCTAAGCTGCTGTTTGTGGGTTATTCCTGGAGATGAGCCTGCCTGGCCCTTCATCTTATCAGCCTGGAGGCTCCACACAGCCATTCTATGTGGCCTCCTATCTGGAATCAAAACTACTTCCCTCCACTGGGGTCTAGCTTGGCCTTGGAGCTCAATGACATAGAGAGTGGCCAAGGATGCCATTGGGACTCTCCAGCAGAGCCCTGGAGGCTGCGTAGGATGTACTGGGACCCTCGGTGTCTGGTGCCAACAGCCCCAGGCAGAGGCCACCAGCATGCTCCAGCAACAGGTCCTATAGACCCAAGGACATGTGTGTGTGCATGTGTGTGTGTGTGCTTGCATGTCCGTGCACCCAGAACCCCAGAGTCCCACTTTAGGCCTCCAGGAAGAACTTGGCTGCCTGCAGAACAAGCCCAGTCTGCCTCCTCCTTAGGTCCTTCTGCCTAGGCTCCCTGAAGAGGAGACTCTGTCCTGTTGGAGCACCTATATTGGAGCTGATTTGTTATGCAGCAATTTCTCACAGGCTGAATTTGATTTCTGGTCATTTTAGTGAAGTTCTGCTGGCCTTGTTTTCGTAAGATGAAGCTGCTGACACTGTTGGAACAGAAAAGCCAACTTGCTTCCTTGACATACAGATATTTATTACCTCTTCCAAGAGCAGCTTTAGGGCTGGGGACTGGCAGACAGACATGGAGGACTGAGGGTTCAGACTCTTCCCATGTTCCCACACTGCTGCCCCACCATTAGGCTGCTCCTCAGGCCCGCAAGAAGCCTGTGCCTTGCCTCAGACAACACCCAGCTGGCAAGTGAGACACATCCCCTAGCTCCATTTTGAATGCAGAAATCTTTCCCAGACCATTCCTGACAGTGCTGGCTTAGAATCTCTTAGCTTGAATTTGCTTTAAGCCAATTTCTGGACAGAAGAATCACTGGGGTCTCTCCAAAGTTACCTGACCTGGTGCTTCCCAGGCCATGGCTGGACAGGGCAGCTGCAAGAGGCCAGGGTGCACCCCACTGTGGACAGCAGTACAGGGAGGAGGCAGGCAGACAGCCTCCAGGTTACAGATAGTGTAGTCTGACTGAACCGAAAGGAGAGGTTGGGCCCCTGGGGAGTCTGTGCAGAAGAGGAGATCCCAAGACCAGCTGTAAGCACATCTGAAGAGGGCCAGGATGGACACAGGAGGCCAGGCCTGAGGGCCTCCCCAGAGCAACACAGCAGCCCCAGAGTGCAGTCTGATGGCACCACTGGTCCTGCTGCCCAGATACGACCAGACACAGAGGTGGGTGAGTGGAACACCCTCCCGCACTTCCATCCCTTTTGGGGAGAAGCGCTTCACTTCCTATCAGTTCCAGCTAGGCAACTTGTGGTCCCCTGTGGTGCTTGTGCTGTGATTCTCTGGTATAAAATACCCTCTTCCACACCTTCCTGTTGCTTAGGAGCCCTTTGCTACTACTCTTAACCTCTTCTGTCCTCAGACATATTCCTCAACTCTGGAGACATAAAGGCCATCCTACATCTAACATCGCTTCCTGTCTCAGTTTCTGCTGCGTGAGCCACCCGTGCTAACCAGAGGTTAACCAACAACTCTGGGAAGCCAGCACTGTGACCTGGCCCTCTCCCTGACCCCTGTGCCTTCTTAAGGCTGCCCTGTGCATGCCAGAAGCTTACTAGGTCTGGGGGAAGCCATCAGGCCTGGAGGTCTGAAGGGCCACCCCCAGAGGTTGGGAGGCCCGTGGGGCGAGGTGCCATTCCCACAGCCTGCATGAGTGGTGTGGCAAAGGGGGCCAAGCCCCAGAGCAACAGGCCAGGAAGCCCCTGGTGAGGCTGGGGGAGAAGAACCCTCGTGACTCCTTGTCCTCAGGTGGAGCCATTTCCCTGTGGGCACAGACCTGGGTCGTAGATAGAGGAGCTGCGTGGAGAGTTAGCCAACCAGGATGGTCGCTGCCAGCCAGACGCCCTTGCAGTCACGGCCCTTGATTGTGTTCCCCTGTGTCCAATCTAAAACGTGGCCAGAACCCTTTCTCTTGCACACGTGGGCAGTGGCACCAGGGCACTAAGAGGTTTCTCCAGTAACAGTGTACAAGGCCGGGTACTCGGGACCCTGGGGATCCCAATCCATCCTGAAGCCGGACGCGTGGCTCCTCGCAGAGGGCCCGTTCTATCGCGCGGGGCGCGGAAGGTGGGGAGGGACTAGTCCCCAGGCCCCGCAGCCCAGAGGCCAAGCTCCGGGCAGCGAGGGAGCGCGGGTTCCCTCCAGCGACCACCTGAGGATTGCGCCCAGTCCCCGGGCCCCCGCGCCGCGCAGAAGGGAGGAACCGAGGGAAAGTACCAGGCGGGGGCAAGGGTTGGACCTCCCCGTTAGGGTCGCGAGCCCGGAGGCGGAAGCGCGGGCGGCCGGGGGCGGGGCCGGGTAGGGCGGGGTCGGGCGGCGCATGCGCACCGCGGCGTGACGCCCCGGGCCGGGCCGCCCAGAGCGCCGGGCGCTGGAGCGCGGGGAGTGCGGTATTCGCTCGCGGCAGGGACTGGATGGCATCGGGCGTGAGCGCCGCGGGTCGGGCATGAGCGCCGAGGGCCGGCCGCCGCCTCCGCCGCGCGCCGGGCCGTGACCTGGCCGGAACCATGGACTGCAGCCGGGCGCGGGCGCTCGTGCGCCGCTTTGTGAGTCTCCGCGGGTCGGGCCGGGCCGGGCCGGGCCAGGGGCAGGCGGGCTGGGGACTGTCGAGGTTGGTGGTGCTAGGTTTGCCCGGGTAAGAGACGCTCGGGTCGGCGCCGCCGCCTGCGCCACCTGTTCCTGTCCAGGTCGGGGGTCCTTACAGCCCTGGCGGGGTGATTCTAGGCACGCACTCATGTGAGGCGGAGGACCTGACACAAGCTGAGGGAAAGCCGGGTGTGACGCTTTTCGCGGCCCCGGGTATCAAAGTGAAGTTTGGGCTCTGGCCGGTGGAGAGGAGAGGCGCGGTTCCTCTCGTGGGTGTCAGTGGAGGGCTCAGGGGGTTCTGATCTGCAGCCGCTCATGGAAGGCAGCTCCTCAGCTGGCGGTAGGTACAAGCCTGGGTATGTACAGAGGCAAAAGCAAGCCGTGGGACAGCACTCCCGGCCACTGTGTCCAGCACAAGGCGCCTTTGTCCAGCAGCAGCTGATGGTCAGTCACAGGCTAGTCACAGGTTGAGAGAGTGGAGGGCACCCGTGTGGGCACCATCTGTGCCGGCAGCAGGAATCACCCCTGGCAGTCTTTTTGCCTCTTCCAGTGGATCAGTCCTTCTGCCCCAGTTCAGTGGCCTGGGTTCCTAGAGTGAGAATGTATAAGTGTGTGAGAGTGTATGTGTGTTAGTGTGAGTACACGTTGTGTGAGAGGGTTTGGGAGGGCCTGTGTGCACCCTGGAAGGCTGGCCAGCCTTCACCGCAGCCCAAGCCAGCCTGCGTCCCTCCGGAGCCACCAAGGTGGTAGTTGTCAGTGACACTTGTTTCACTGCAGTGAGGGGCAGCGGGAGACCCCATAGCAGTGACTGTAGGTGACCTGCCACTGTGAAGCAGTGAAGGCTTGGACAGTTCTTGCCAGGTCTGGTTTCTTAGAGGGAACCTGGGAAGGAAGGGTTGAGGTCTCTGGCCACCCCAGCTCCTGTCCGTGCAGTTACCTTGCTCCCCACCACTCCAAGGCTGTGATAGAGGAGAGAATAGAGTTGTGGGATGTTCCCACATGGTCCTCCTCGAAGATCAAGAGGCAGAGGAGCATCCTCTTCTGTCCTCCTAGGTCCTCCACCAGGTTGCCTTTCCAGGCTGGTCCTGGCTCGGGTCCATCTGGGGGATGCAGGCCTTGGGCTGTTCTGTGTAGCACTGGCCTAGGACATTTTCAGGTGCTTGACATTTTAATTCCCTGTTGGCATCTTGTGACATTGTGGTGAAACCACACCTTGGGGAGATGCACCTTCATAAACTTCACCTTAGTGCACCATTTGGTGATGCCCCTGCCTTTTGAGTCTCCTCTCTTGCCAAGACTCACTGGCAGGCTAGAGCACAGGAGCACAAGGACCCCTGTACCACTGTCCCTAGCCCTATACACCATGACTGCTACCTTAATCTTACTTTTTTCATAAATGTTTATGATCTATTTCCTTATAACTCAGTTATCTCCTAATATGTAGGGCTAAATTTTATTTCCTTTAATAAGAGAAAATTAAGGAGTCTAGGATAAAGTATTCATTCTTCCTTGTTTCCTTGGAATAAGCACTTGCCTGGCTAGCACAAGGGTCCTGAGTTCAATCCCCAGTACCACAATAAATAAATAAATAATTTTAAAAAGAGCAGATATGCCCTTTTTCCTGGTAACACTCACATAGTTGGAATTCCTGGGATTGAGAAAGCTTCCCAGTCTCCTCTATATCATGAAGGTAGCACAAAATGAAGAAACCTCTGGAAACACTACTACAGGTATTTCACTTGTGGTTGGATGCAGAGCAGTTTTGTGTGATCCCAGACAATGTGCCTCTCTTTGCCCAGTGGCCTATGTGCCCCACCATGGGACAGTAGACACAGTTGGAGAGTCCAGCCCCTTGCTGGAGAGCTTTGGAGGTGAAAGTGCAGAGGAGGCAGGTGGACCTGACTGGCATGGCCTGCCCTCCCCATTTGAAGCTGTGGGGCCTGGAATAGCCAGCCCCACCCCACCAGCCTCAACATTCTTGTCTGAGAATGGGTGGAACCATTGCAGGGGGTCTTTTCCAGGCTGAGAGAGCTGTGCAGAAACGGCGAGTGGAGCCCTGGCTCTGAGGCAGTGCCCAGTTCATGCATGTCACTGTAGCAGCTTGTGTGGCACAGGCCCCAGCAGGGTTGCCTCAAAGCAAGAGATCTTTTGTGACCCTACCATGGACTAGCACCAGCATGGTTTTAACATTCTAAGCTATCAGAGTTTTAAAAATCTGCAGGATATTTCCGAGACAATAGTTATTCATTTTTTAAACAAACTGTTACTTTTATAGTTTCTTTGTTATTTATTTAGAGAGAAGGCCTTTTTTCTTTTGAGATCCTGTCATGTCCTATAATTCAGGCTAGCTTTGAATTCACTATGTGGCCCACACTGGTCTCAAACTCTTGCCAATCCTCCTGCTTCAGCCTCCTGAGTAGGACTACAGGCGTGCACCACCACTCCCAGCTCTCATTTCTTTATAATGGAGAAGTACATTCATCATTCCTGAGAGCTTTAAAGCATTGCTGACTGGAGTGCTTTACAACTTCTAAAAAAGCTCAACTGTTTGTCAGCATGCTCCTGTGCCTGCTTTTCTTATTTTATTTTATTGCTGAATGGTTTGTAACAGCAGCAGCAGAGCAGTGCTCAGGGAACACATGTAGGTTCCCATGGATTTGCTCACCTGACCTTTCACATGGCTCATTTAAGAGACTCAGGAATGTGGCATGGCTTCACTGTAAGCTTCCTAATCCAGTGTCTATGCCACAGGGCTAAGAGAAACCATTTCAGCCACCAAGACCTCCAGGCCTGAGAAATAAGTGGCTCCTGAGGGGATAGCCCAGGCTGGTGGTGCTGTCTCCACAGTGTGGCGGTCTTTTGAGTGGACTTGTGAAGTTTATAATTAACACAGATGTAATGAGCCAGCAGTCAGACAGGTTTGCTGTGCGCCTGTCCTCAGGGCCATTTGTGTGCCGTTGGTCTGTTTCAGTGTGGTCTGTGTAGTTAACTTTTTTTTTTTTTTTCTGTACTGAAGATTAAACCCAGGGCCTTCACACTGAGTTATATCCCCAGCCAAGCATTTTGTTTTCTTATTCTGAGACAAGATCTTGCAAAATTACCCCAGGCAGACTTGAACTTACAGTTTTCTTGCCTCGTCCTTCCAGAAGGCAGGGATTATAGGCATGCACCACCACGCCTGGCTTTGTGTAACCGTGACATTCCAGTGCTGTGTCACATCCTGCCCTTCAGAACCTTCTTGAATGCCTGTTCTCTAGAACTGGTGACCACCAGATGCTTTTACCTGGTGCCAGAGACTCAGTCCAGTGACCTTGGCAAAGAGGCTGATGTGTTCAGTCCATCAGTCCATCGCTCGGTGTCCCCAGCATCCAATCCAAGTGTGCCTGTTGCAGGCATCCCTGCTCCTGCAGGTGCTCTCTGTCTGTAGGTACGTTGGACTCTGAAACCTATGGCGAAAATGGTTCTTTGGTGCCTAGGCCCAGGCCTGGCAGGAATGAGGTGAATGTGAGAACCCTGCATCTCACAGACTAGCATTCTGTTAATCGAGCTAAATGCAGGTACAGGCGCTATTTATTTACAGTGCAAATCAATAGAAAGTAATTTTTACAGCACTGGAAATTCAGCAAAATTGAATAGGGCATTATTTTTTGGTTTTACGTGGATGTTGTCATCAGAGACGTACAAAATAGAAGGTCATGGTAGTGAGTGTCCAGGTGCCAGTGAGGGTGCTGCCCACAGGATTAAAGGACTGGTTCTCTGCACGCTACGTTCACCTCATAAGAGACCATCCGGATGCCTGCAAAGATCACACTGGGTATGGCCCCCACCTACAGCAGGCGCTGGATGAAGGGGACACCTTCGCTGCCAGCGTGGGTCAGGCCATGGGGCCAGGCCACCACATCTCAGGCCATGTCAAGTTAGAGGACAGCACCCCCTGGCCCTGCTCCACCAGCCTGGGTTGGGGTGTCTGTCTCCTTTAGGAGAGTGGCCAGTCCTGCAGCAGTGCTCTGGGTGCCCAGTTGCTCTTCCTATCTGGGGTGACATCATCTACCCTACAGTGATGGCTCACCGTGGACATTCGGAAGGCAGACAGCAACAAATAAAATCAGTTTATCTTGGAATGTTCTAGAAGGTGGCCAGAGTTAAACAGACCTCGTGCTGAACTAGGTGCAGGCTAGAAGGGAGTGACGGCAGTGTGGTCAGTGCGGTGGTGGGTGGTGTGCAGCCCAAGAGGAGGGTGCAGCTGTGGGCTTGGTGACCCTGACCCTTCCTGAGCAGATGTCACCCCTGCCTACACCTGGCCAGCCTTGGCACTGGTGCCCACACTGCCCTGTGTGTGTCACTGTCCCACAGGGGTCATGTCCAGCTTTGCTCCATGAGTCTGGCCCCTCCACAGCCAGCTCTATAGACAGCCAAACCTATTGGAGGACAACCATAGCCATGAGCCACCTTGGGCCATGCTGAAGGGAGCTTTACTGGGTTGCGTGGACCAGTGTGAGAATCATCTGTCAGGATCCGGGGTGAAGCTGCTCAGACCCCTGGGTTTTCTTTCCATGGAGCATGTCTTAGAACGAGCAGATAAGTGGAGTGAGAAGGACCAGTGACAGTATGTCCTCCAGAGCCCGTGTTGGGAGCACAGTCCTCAGGATCCCTTGGGGACATAAAAATGACTTAGGTAAAAGAGACCCACTCTAGAGAGCCGCACAGTGACAGTCCCTCACATGATGACTTTTGGGTGCAAGTTCTTGCTTTGCTTTCAGCCAGGGGCCTCCGTCAGCTCTCAGAGCTGGTCACCTTGGGTGAGTGGAAAGCGGCCCCTGTGGTAGCCCACTTTGTGTGTGTGTGTGTGTGTGTGTGTGTGTGGCCAGTCCAGCCCACCCTGGGGGCGGGGCTGGTACAGCATATGGTGCTGGGGATTGAATCAAAGTCCCTGTGCACTTGCCTAAGCTTGCTTAAGCAGGCACATTAGACCACAGAGCTATCTTGTTGACCCATGGTTTTCACTTTTTTTTTTTTTTTCTTTCAGGACCAGGGATTGAACTCAGGTCCTTGCATTTGCCAGGCAAGCACTTATTCTACTGAGCTATCTCCCAGCCCTGTGGTAGCCCACTTTCAGTGCTTGGGGCATTTGCCAGCACTTAAGCACAAGGAGGGAGCAGCACACCATGCTTGTCTGCCTTCTGGGGCCACTTCATGGGGTGCTGGCCCACCCTGTCTCTAGTGGCCTGGCTGCCTGAGGCATGCTGTTTTGGGGCATGCAGCTCCTTCCCAGCCTTGTGACCCACTCTCCTCCCACAGAGAGGAGATAGGCTTTTCAGCTTGGGCCAACCTGGGGCAGTGGGCAGCAAGCCACTCTTGTCAGTCAGTTCTTTGGGCAGAGCTGGGGCTGCTTTGTCCTTCTTGGGCAGCCACTGCAGCAGTGGCAGAGCCCAGGGCCAGCCAGCGGCAGGGTGGTTCCCGACCTCCCTGGGCCCACGCCTCGACTCTTTCTCTACATTGTTAAAGTGGAGTGGGGCATGGCTGGCCCAGCGGGCTCCAGCCTGTGTGGTTCTGGATATCTGTGGTCACCCTTCTCCTCATGGTTTCTCACATGTCCTGTGGTCACCCTTCTCTCATGGTTCCTTACATGTCCTGTGAGCCCAGCCCTTTTCAAGGATGTGGTCTCTTGGCACGTTTCCATTCTTGTTCTCAGTGCTTACCAATCATCCACTCCTCTTCCAGCCCTGTTGCACAATATTTCCCAACTATCTTTGGCTTTATTTATTTATGATGTATTATTAGATTGTTTTAGGGTCTCACTATGCAGCTCAGATTGGTGGTGATCCTCCTGCTTTCAGCCTCCCCAGTGCAGGGATTTCAGGCCTGCACCACTACACCCCAGACTGTGGCCTGCTCAGCCTGCCCTAGGGTGAGAGTAGTACGGCCTGTGGTGCCAGGGATTGAGCCACTCTCCCTGTATGTGCCTAAGCAGGTGCTTTAGTCCACTGAGCTGTCTTGCCAGCTTCTTTGGCTTTATTCTTGAGGTGTCATTGCCACCTGTTCCTGGAGGTGCACAGCACAGGTCCATGAGGGACAGGTGTGGGCCTTCCTGTCCTTTGAGGCAGCAGCTGCCTACCACTCACTGTCCCTACTTCCACTGCTGTGCCTGTGGAGCCCAGGAGTGTAAGGGGTGTCCGTGGTGTGGTTGTGTTTAAGAAGTTGGCACGGTCTTCTTCTTGAGAGCGGCACTGTGGCCACTGGGTTTTTCTGGGTCTGCTCGCGCCTGCTTATGCCCGTCCACTGTAACAGGAGACGCGTGGCACTCATCTCTGCTGCCCGTGCTGAGGATCAAATGACCTGAAGTGCATGGAAATAATCTGTATGTTGCTGTAAAAGTAGCCAGGAGAGGGCCATCAATTTCTTGGGCATCTCAAGTGACAAAGGGTTTTAACTTGAAAGCGAATGAAAATAGCATCCTTTTTCCCTCCCGTTGGAGATGAGGCTTTGAAGGCAGAGCTGGAACTGTGCAGAGCATTTTCCCCAAAGCCAGCCCTGCAGGTTCCTTCCAGCCCAGGAAGCGGGTGGTAGCTCCAGTCTGGAGCCTCAGCCAAGAAGGGAGTGGGGGAGGGGTGGGGCTGTGCCTGCTGAGACTTCTGAGGAGAGGTGGGGTTTGTGCTGGCCCTTTCCTGTTTCATGAGGACTCTTCTGTCACAGAGACCTGGGAGCCATTGAGGGGAGCATCTGTCCTGTATGCCTCGACCCTGTCTCCCTCTCCCTATGTGATTTCCACATGGTAGAGGACAGTTGCACACCTGTCTCTGGATGGAGACTGAGCCCAGGGCCTGGTTTCACCTGGTCACCAGCCCTGCCACCTGGATGACCCCCATGAGCACCCCTGACCTTGCTGCCGAGGTCCTCTGTCAGGTCTCTGTCAGTGTGGATGTTGATGAGGCCAGCTGCTGCCTGGCACCCAGCCCCTGTGCAGTGCTGCTGTCCCGAAAGTAGCTCAGTGTGTAGGGAAGCAGGGTGCTCTGTCTCCCTGGAAGTGAAGTGCTGGTTGTTGCTGCAGCTGTCACTGCCCAGACCCTTCTACAGGGGCCATCCACTGTCCCTCGCTGTAGTGGGGACCCAGCCCCTCTGGGAGGGAAGATGTGATGTGTTCAGGGCTGCACATGCATCAGGGGTCCTGAGTGATGTTTGTGTGTGTGCATACCTGCAGCAGTCTTTGTTCCTGTACAGCTGTGGCAAAGCTGTGGGGCAGGAAGATTGTCTCTGTCCTTGGTGAAAGTCCTTCCTGCTTTACCTGAGGGAACTGGGAGAGCCCCCAGGCATCCAGGAAGCCCCCAGTGGGGAGAGCAGAGCAGAGGTGCTTAGAGGACCACATGCACCTGTGTCTAGGCCTAGGGTTGTCACCAGGGCAGGAATGGAGGGAGGCAGGGAGGGAGGACTCCACTGTGGCCTCGACACTGCCCATGGCCTGAGCCTGGGCCTACCAGGCATGGTAGGCTGGCGCTGGGACTCAGTGAACAGGCTGAGACTATCAGGCTGACCATGCTGTGCCCATGCTGCGAGGGTACCCTGGGTCTCCGTAGAAGCCTGCCTGACCCTTTCTCCATGGAACTTCAGAGCTGCACAGACTGCGGTCCTTCCTCCCTCTTGCATTTACTTCAAGCTGGACTTGGGTGTGTGGCTGCCACCTCCTCAGTGGGTATTGCCACCTCTGTGGCTCCTGTGAGCCTCAGCCCTCAGCCCTGTGTCCTGTGTTTGTCCCCTCCAGGTCAGAGCACTCTAGAGCCAGCTAACTGAGTTCATGAAACTCGGGTGAGGTGGTTGTGGAATGATCATTCAGAATGCCCTGCCCACTCTGAGTAATGGGTGTTGTGTTCCTTGTGGCTCCTGCCCTCTGCCTGGGCACCCGCTATGTCTTAAGAGTGAGACCAGAGGAGCTCCTGCAGTGGGCAGTGATGAGCAGCCCATGGCGCTGCATAGAAACTGGCCTCATGAAGCACTGCCCTCCAGGGTGCCCAGCACATGCCTGAGCCACATAGGTAGCAAGGAGGAGGTTCGTGTGGCTATGCTGGTGCTGAGACAGCAGAGCAAAGTGAAGCTGTGTTTGTGCCCTTAGGGCAGCAGGCAGGAGACTGGTTTTAAGACAGTGTGGTGATGCCTTGTTTGGCTTCCTGCCTTAAAGCCCAAACACTAGCATCTGGCTTATTGACAAGACAGATGTTACCATTGTGTCACAAAGTGGATTGGGCCTGCCTGCTCATAAAGCCGGACTGCTGGTTGGGGCCACTGGTTGTTAGTCCAGGTCTGCAGGCAGCAGAGTTGCTCTTTGGGGCTTGCCCTGAGCCTGCCTTATTCAGGACACTGTCGTGTGTGGAGCAAGGTCGGGCAGTGGCCACTGGGTGTCAGGTTTGGATTCCCAGTGGGACAGGATCGTGGGGCGTCACCCATGCCAGTGCGCAGGGCATACAGCCCACATAGCTGAGCCCACTGGTGTCTGTGAGTTTACTTTCTTTGTGGATATCCAGAACCTTATTAACTTTGTTTCAACCGTAGCATCATTCATCTCATCAGGGTGGGATGATGCAATGTGTGAGAGCCATGTGCCTCGCTCCCTGAATAAGCCTTTAGGTCTGGACCTGCTGGGCCTCACACCACCGAGGTGCATGCTTTCCAGAGCTCTCGAGACCGGGAAGCTGTGGGCGCCTTGCCTGTGCCCAGGGTCGCTTGGTCTTTCAGGGAGGACAACAGAGCATTTGACTCCAGGTGTGTTCTCCATGTCATTTTTTTTTTTTTTTTTTTTTTTTTGGCTTTTTGAGACAGGGTCTCACTGTGCAGTTCAGGCTGGCTTTGAGCTCACTTTTGTAGCCCAGGCTGGTCTCGAACTCGCAGCGATCCTCCTGCCTCAGCCTCCCAAGTGCTGGGATTACAGGCGTGAGCCACCACGCCCGGCTTCATTTTGTTTTTATCTTAATCCAGAAATGGTGAGGTGAGTTAAATAACTTCAGAAATGGACAGCCTCACGAAGTGCCAAGGGCAGTCCAAGCACTGTGGCTGTCAGGCCCCGTGATCATCACACCAACTTGCTCCTTGCCCTCTTCCTGTAGACCTAGGTCAGAGGTCACCACCTCTGAGGCAAGTTGCAGGGATTCTGAACCCAAACAATATACTGTGGCTTCTCAGCAAGGGTCCCTGGATGTGACCGGCAGGCCTAGGCCACAGTCCCTCTCATCGAGGACTAATTCCACAGTTTGTTTGCCACCTTCCCTGTCCCAGTGGGGGATCTTGGGTACCTTGAAATACCACATAGTTATGGAGGTGACATCTGAGGGGCATAACTTGGCTGTCCCTAATCCTTGGCTGGAAATAGGACAGAGGAGGAAATCCTCTTTTCTCTGAGCAGGGAGATGACTTAACTGTTTCAGTGCTGCCTACTTCCTGGGCAGGAAGGGCTGGGGAGATAAGGGACACAGAGGAGCCATCCTGCATCTGGCACTGGGACAGAGTGGTATAGGACACAAGCCAGCCCCACCAAGACCCACCTGGCCTGTGGGTCCTGTGGCCCCTCTACGTGGCTGCTGCTGTGCCCATGTCTAATGTCAGAGTCAGTGAGGGCTTCTGCTGACCCTGGGCCTGCTGTACCCAGACAGCCCCCACTGGCCACGTGTCCTGGCTGGGCCCCCTCTGCTCCAACCTCTGCAGGATGCTACACCTGCCCAGGCTGCGACCTTCCTCCTCAGTCAGCTTTGGCTTTTGCTTCCAGATAGAGAGCATACAGGATTTGTCTTTGTGTGCCCAATTTCACATAAAGAGTGATATTTATGCTGTTCAGAAAGTATTGGTTTATTGCATGATTAAGCAGTAGATTGTGTGCAATTTTTTACTGTGGCAAGACACGTGAAACAGTTTGCCATCTCTTGGAGCATGCGTCATCACTGCCATGGCTCTCCTCTCAGACCTGGGCAGGTTAAAGCTGGAATTTGTTCTTAGATTGGTACATATATTCTGCTTTCTGGAGAAAGCATTTCCAGTCAATGGAGACCACGATGGGGCGGGGAGGAAACTTAGGGAAACCTGAGCACCTGTTAAATTTTAATGGGAAATGTACCCAGGCTGGAGGGGTTTTTTCCCTTTAAATAATTGGTGGTGCTAAATGTTTTTAAAGGTAAACACTTGAGCAAGGGAATTTACCGTGCTTGAAGTTTGCTTAATGAAGTGCTCTGAATGGCAGGAAGCAAGGCTATTGTTCCAGGAAAGAAAATAGGATTTTTATCTCAGTGCAAATAGTACTTCAGTAATAGGAGACAAATGCTGTGAATTACATCTAGCTCTCAGGCCATTGACATCTCCCTGCCTGAGAGCAGTCGTAGTTACTGTCACAGCACACATGTGTCAGGGTTATGTGGCTTTCCCTAAGTGCACGGATAAAGGGCTCAGGTGAGATTGTTCTTTTAGAAGCTTGGTCCTGGGGCCCGGGAAATAGCTCAGTAGAATAAGTGTTTGCAAGGGCCTGAGTTCAATCCCCAGTCCTGAAAAAAAAAAAAAAAAAGCTCGATTCCACTAACTGGCTTAAGTAACTTTTGTTTTGTTGTTTTGAGATGAGTTCTCACTCTGCAGTTCGGGCTGGCCTGGAACTCACTGTAAACCTTAAACTCGCAGCCTTCCCCTGCCTCAGCCTCCTGATGCTTAGGTTGTGGACTTGTGCTCCGTGCCCGGCTTTCTTCTCTTTTTTTCATGATCCTGGAGATGGAGCCTGGTGCTTGAGCATGCTAGTCAGTGTCCCCACCCCTAGCCACGCCCTGCCAGTCTTCTGTCTTCCTAACCTGTAACATTTATACTTCCACAATTTCCAAATGACTAAGAAGTGAACGGATTAAATTTAGAGTTGTGTCTAGTGTTTCCTATGCATTGATGATTCCTTGGGAGGCAGTGCTGGTGCTGGACCTGTGGTTGAATTCTCCAGTTTCATAAATTATCCTGTCCTTGCTATTTTCTTTCTTTCTTTCTTTCTTTCTTTCTTTCTTTCTTTCTTTCTTTCTTTCTTTTAATGTATTTTTAAAATCTTTTTGGCTGGACTGAGGTTCAAACTCACAACCTTGCACTTGCCAGGCAGGCACTGCTTCTAGACCTGTGTTGTGGTGGACATTGGGGTGAGAGCACATGGTGGACAGCAGGCAGGGGGACATGGGGCTGGGGATGCCATAGTGAGCTGAGCAGGCCCTGCTTCTTCTCATGGCTCCCAAGGCCATGGTGCTTTGGCCATCTAGGACCCACTCCAGTGCCTGGAAACTTCCATGGTCCGTTCTGGGCAGGGCTGATGGGACCAAAGGTGTGGAGAATCTAAAATTGCATGTCCCTAGTGTTCTTCACTTAACAGGCCTGCAGTGGTTCATGCTGTGGGCTCCGGAGGGACAGGGGCTGAGTGTTCAGCTGAGGGCCAGCTCATGGGGGAGGAGACAGCAAGCAGGACTGGAGCCACTGCTTGCCCAGGGGAAGCAGAAGCCAGGTGAACCCTACAGGACCCTGTGATCCCCGCGACCTGTCACAAGCAGGTGGCATTGCATGGGGAGGCTGGGCCCATCCACAGCAAAGGCTTGAGAATAATGAAGGTGACTTTGAACCCCTATCCAACCCAGTGCAACTGTCTGCTACCCTTGCCTGTGGCCTAGGGGGGTTCTGGCTCTTGCCTTTCCTGGTGGATGGTGCAGGCCAGAGGGGCCCCAGGGAAGCTCAGGCACTTCCTGTGCTGTGGCTATCCCAGCCAAAGTTCTACTCCCTGTTACACCCTCTGCTTTCTCTCTGGTGGCTGTGACCTGCCATGGGTGCTGTGGAGCAGTGTGTGTCCCCTCATGACTTCCAGATCCTTTGGTGTCACACCTTTGTGGCTCTTCCATGTGGCCTCTACATCAGAGGACCCTGCCCTCCACACTGACTGCCTCCACCCTCCCATCACTGGGCCCCGATTGCTTCCCATGGCAAGGTGCTGACCCCAAACCTACCAAAAGAAACGTTGTCCTAGTGCCCACCCTGAAGCCCAGAAGCGCGTGTTGGGCCATCTGCCTTTGGAGGGCTGGGCCTGGGCCTTCTCAGCTGTGCAGGCAGCAGGGGCCAGCTCCTCTGCTCCTGAGCTTTGCTGCATACCTGGCTGGTCCCCATGCCTGGCTGGTCTGGCCATTTGGCACACCTGGCAGATGCTGCTCGTCACGGCATCACCGTCTTCCCTTGCATATGTTGTGGGCTTGTTTCCCCAGGCTTGCAGTCTTCTTTCACCACAGTTCCTTCCAGAACTGACTTCCTGCTGGGGTGGCTCTAGCTGGTGCCTCTTCAGGTTGGGTGTGACTGCCCTGTGGGGGCTCAGCTTCCCCACGTGCCCTATCTTCTCCCCACCCCCGGGTAATTTTAGGTTGGTGTCCCGACTTCTGGGAACTTCCAGACCCCTAGATGCTGCTTGAGATCTCCGAGGGCCCAGAGAATGGTGTGGTCTGGGAGGGGGCAGGTCATGTGGTCACATGCAGGGACTCCTGAGAAACACTGTTTGCCTCTCTCCACTTACACCTGTGTAGGAGGGTGGTTAAGGGTTGGGGTACGGGTCAGTCTGTTTCCTGGGCTGAGAGTCCCCAACCCCTCACAGCAAGGCATCTGCTGGAGGGGACCCAGCAGCCCCACAAATGAGGGCCCTGCATCTCCACGGGGTGGTCTCTGCCCCTCCTGGGAGCTGGGATCTCTCCAGCTGTGGGGTCAGCCCCTGCACTGATCCCACCTCCCGGACGGCTCTTCCCGTGCTCAGCTTGGGCTGGACGTAGGCTTGGGCTGGGCTTGGCCACTGCAAGGCAGCACCTCTCCCTGTGCTTCTCAGACCCTGAACAGGTCCTTTGGGAAATGCATTTCTAGAAAGCACTGACCTGGTCCAAGCAGCATCCCAGGCCCTTGGGGGGCCTTTCCTGGTCTGGGTATGAGGCCGTGGGTCCTGGTGCACCTGAGATGCTGCCGTCCCGTTTGCAGGTTTCAGTTTTCCTCTGTTGATTGAGGCTGCCAGCCTCTCGAGGACCGCAGTGGGGCAAACGCACCTGGTTCCCTGTCAGGATCCAGCGATGTTGGTGGGTGAAACAGTGGCCTTGGGGGCCACTGTTAGTCCCTTCCACACACACAGAGGATCGTGCTGGCTTCCTTGCACTGAGTGGACCCCACCCCTGGCATGTGGCATGGTTTCTCATCACTGCAGAGCTGTATGTAGTGTTTCTGTTTCCACTAGGCTGCTTTCCTTTATTTTGACCTCCTCCTACAAACAGATGAACCCTTCCTGCTCCCTAGACCCTCTGTTGTCTGTGGCTGGTGGCTAGGGCTCCCTTGGGTGTCCCCAAGACCTTTTTCTTTCTCCCTTGGGGAGACAGTCAGCAGACTCTCAGCTGTCTCTGGTGATAACTTGCTGTATTCTTAGCATGCTGGTAGGTACTTAAGCACCAGCAAGAGGCTCACTAGGGAATGTGGTAGGTGATTTGAGCCCTGACCCCGCTTGGGGGGCAGCAAGGCTGCAGACTAGGCCCAATGGTAAATCTGATTCAGCATGATACAGCCTCGTATGGCTTGGCACATTGGCAGGAGGAGCCTCTAGGAGAACTGACTTTGAGGGGAGGCCATGCTACCTGTGTTCTCCATCTGCTGCCACCTGCCTTGTACCAGGTCCTCCACAGAAGGCCACTCATCGCCCTCCATGTGCTACTGCCCAGCCCCCTGCAGGAGAGCCTCACACACGCGGGCCAAGTGTGTGGTGACTTGTTACCGTGTAGGTATAGTCACCACATGTGGAGTTCATGGGTCTGGCACAGAGCTCAGACACAGTAGACCAGGCGGCTAGCTGCCTGGTTGTGCCCAGCAGTGGCAGCAGCAGGTAGAGCTGAGGCAGTGAGGGTTTCATCCCTGGAGACCCCAGGACAGGGCACTCCTGGGCTAGGGCCCTAAGGATGATTTGCTATAGGACAGGGACTGGGCAGTAGCAAGAAGGCTCCATGCTGTGCTGGACAGCGATGCCTGGCTCCAGGCTCTTCCTGCAGCCACTTGTCCTGCAGATGCCTCAGCAGTCTTAGCCTGCCGCAGGCTGTGCCTCTTGCTGGTGCAGGGGCGACTGCATGCAGAAACCACCCACCTCAGCCTGCTATTTTCAAGAGTCGGCCGTTTACTTTGGCAGTTTGAATGGCAAAGAGGAGCACAAGAAAAAGATGGAGCGAAATAAAAAATACAGCTCCGATTCTGCTTCATCCTGAGATACCCAGTTCTAAAAGCCTCTTTCTTGGGACATTGCTGGTCAGAAATATGCTGTGGAACACTTTGGGGATGTTGCAAATTTTTCATTTACTATATAGCTTTAAAACTCTTGTGTGTGTTCTGTGTATCCCTTAAAATAACTTGGTATTGCAGGTACCAGTAAACTCTCAGCTGCTTCTAGTGATAACTTGCTGTATTCTTAGCACATTTAACTGCTATACTTTTCTGCATTGTTCAGCCTGTAATTAGAGAGCACCCTCTGGAGATGAGGCACTGTGCCAGGTGTTAGGAGCGCAGAAAACAAAGCAACAAGGACTGGTGTCTTCCCCCTGGGATTTAAAATCTAGTGGGAGCCTCAGGGACTTTCCAGAAATGAGACACAGGGCCGGGGAGATAGCTTGGCAGTTTAAGCACCTGCCTGGCAAGGGCAAGGACCCATGTTTGATCCTCAATACCACATGCCATGCTGACCCCAGAACCCCAGGTGCACTGTGCTGGTCACCAAAACCAGGTGTGGTGGCACATGCCTGTAATCCCATCACCGAGGAATATGAGACAGGAAGATCACTACAAGTCTGAGCTGTGTAGTGAGACCCTATACCAAATAAATAAATAACAAATAAATGAATTTTTAAAAATTTTTTAAAATGTGACAGTTCCACAGAAAACTTGGCTTCTGGTCTTTGCTTGGGAAGGAATCGGCTGCACGGAGAAACAGATGTCGCGGCCAGGTCTGCTGGGTCTCCGCTTCTGTCCCCAGTCCAGTCACTAAGGCTATGTGTAGACTTTGCCTGATGTCAGACTGAGACTCGGTTGGCCCTTCATTACTCTTACACTGCTGTGGACTGTGGGCCTGTCCACAGCCTCAGGAGCACTGTAAAGGCTGAGCCTCATTCTGTATTCCCCTTGTGGGGTGACAATTCCTGGTGCAGCTGGGGCTTCCTGGCAAGCAAAGGAAAAGTGTCCTCCCTGTGCAGCAATGTGGCAGGCTGGCAAGGGTGGTGCAGTAAGCATTTTAGGCCTGCAGAGCTGCACTGTCTGCAGCTGCCATGCTCTGTCTGAGTGTGGCAGGACACAGCCACTGGTGAGAAGTGGGAAACTTCTCACAGTGGTCATATGTGGCAGCCACATGGGCTGCTGACATGCTGTGTGCACTATCTGGGATCAGCATAGGCCAAGGCTCTGCCCTCACATAGGGTCCAGGGCAGGGCAGTCTGTCTCAGAACCCATGTGACCATTTCTGGGTGGAAGGCTCATGTTAGTGTGGCCTGACCACAGGACCACCCTTCTGTGACATGCCACCCGTGTCATGGCCCTGTCTCTGTGGTGTGGCTGGCCTCAGAGTGGTCAGCATCTCTCAGTGGTATGTGAGTCCTATCACAAGGGACAGCCACAGCATTCTGCTATTTTTACTGGCCCTGCTATCTTTAGCTATATTGTCAGCCGCTGCAACTGGAGGCTGGCCTACCGAGACCCCGGCACTGACCCCTGCTATGACAAAATCGAGGTGGGATGACCTGGAGCCATGAGACTCTGAGGATCATTGCTTTGATCAGTGACCACTCCAACTGGAAACGAAGTGGGAGGAGGGGCTGCCTTCAGTAGCTCCTGATGGTGACTTGGTAAACACCCCGGTGTCACAGTAACATCACAGTAACATAATTCTCTGTTAGCCAGAGCTTAGAGTAAAGATGTCAGCAGCGCGGCTCCTAGTCCTGCCTTTGGGGTGTGGCGGTCCTTGCCATCGTGTTCACGCATGCCGCCTGTGTGGTCCTAGTGGTGTGGAGTGGCGTGGCTCTTCCAGGGAAGCTGGTGTAACCTTAGGCGACCGACCATGCTGGAGGTGGACAGCCGCAAAGCCATCGCTGTTGAAGTGCGGGTCGTTCTTCTGTCCCTCCCGTCTCTCTGGACTCCCAAGTGCAGGCTCAGAAGAGCAGCGTGTACTTTCTTTCTAAAATACATGAGCCTGTGCAAATGGCGCCTCCTTTGGGAGAAAGGTGCCACTGTAGCTAATTATGTCCACACAGCTCTCGCACGTTTCTATCCCTCTGTCCTTCAGTTTCTGTGTGGTGCAAACATTGCAGACATGCCTTGGTGGCATTGCCTGGACAGTAAAGAGATGAGTCACACTTTTCTAAACTCAATCCCTTTAGTTTCCTGGGTTGTTGAGCAGTATTTACTGCCTTCCTTTATTTATGATCCCACATTAGCAAATCTGCTGTCTTTTGCTGACAGCCTATTTGTTAGCCTGGCGCTCAAGAGTTTCTGCCATAAAGCTAAGCTTTTATGCTGTTTGGTGGTCAGGGAACTTTCTTCATGAAGAATTAATGAGATGCAGTGTACTTAGGAAACCGAGCCACCAAAAGTGGGTGTTTGTGAGCTTAGCTGATAACTTTTTTTTTTTGTCTTTTTGAGACAGGGTCTCACTATGCAGTTCAGGCTGGCCTTGAGCTCACTTTTGTAGCCCAGGCTGGTCTCGAACTCAGAGCAATCCTCCTGCCTCAGCCTCCCGAGTGCTGGGATTACAGGCGTGCGCCACCACGCCCAGCCTTAGCTGATAACTTTTAAGCTTCAGACAAATGAATTTTTTTTCAAACAACTAAGTCTCAAGCATGAATCAGGGTGTGGTTTCCAGTGTTAGCTTGGTTCTGACCTTGGCTGAAGTGGGTGAGCCTTTCCTGCCGCTCAGCCACCTATACAGGGCAGCAGTAATGAGAACCCTGAGCTGGAAAAGGTCTGACTCCAAGGAAACTTAGCAGCTAGAAGTAGAAGGCAGAAGTCAATTTTCTTGTCTTTATTTCTGCTTGGTTCTAGTTTTTATTTGTAAATGTCTAATAGCACTTGTACTTACTTATTATGGGACACAGTGTGATGTTCTGACACATTATTTCATGGTGTAGCACGCTGTGTGCCATTCTGACACGTTGTATCATGCTGAAGGACACAGCAGTTTTGTGATGCATCCTATTGTACTGTGGGACACAATGCACTGCTCTCATGAATGCTGTCCTGCTGTGGGCCACAGTGCAGTATTCTGATGTGTCCCACCCTGCTGTGGGCCGGGGTGCAGTGTTTTGCTGTGTCCGACCCTGCTGTGGGCCACGGTGCAGTGTTCTGATCTGTTCTAACTGCTGTGGGCCATGGTGCAGTGTTCTGATTTGTTATACCTTGCTGTGGGCCACAGTGCAGTGTTCTGATTTCTTCTATAATGCTGTGGGCCACAGTGCAGTGTACTGATGTGTCCTACCCTGCTGTAGACCACGGTGCAGTGTTCTGATGTGTCCTACCCTGCTGTGGGCCACGGTGCAGTGTTCTGATGTGTCCTACCCTGCTGTGGGCCATGGTGCAGTGTTCTGACATGTCCTACCTTGCTGTGGGGCATGGCGCAGAGTTCTCATGGGTCCTACCCTGCTGTGGACCACGGTGCAGTGTTCTGATGTGTCCTACCCTGCTGTGGGCCATGGTGCAGTGTTCTGACATGTCCTACCTTGCTATGGGGCATGGCGCAGAGTTCTCATGGGTCCTACCCTGCTGTGGGATAGTAAATGCCATTCTTACACGTTGTATCCTACTGCTGACACAGAGGGATGCTCTGACCGGTATCATGATCATTATCTCTTCATCCATCACCCCAGACAGGCAGGGTTTCTTTATGGCAGAACATTCATTCTCTCCTTTGAAAGGTGCTCCATTCGGTGTCATTACCTGTGTCACCTGGCTGTGGTCAGGCTCCTTCCACCATCCCGCTCTCCCTGACACTTGTGAACCCTTCCCTGCACAGGCCACTCTGCCTTAGCGTTCCTGCCTTGGTAACTACTGCCATAGTCTTGGTTTCTGGAATCTAGCTTGGAATCTAGCTCTCCAGATTCCACAAACTCATGGAATCTGGTTCTTATTTCTAAACTGCAAATTAAAGTAACGAATCTGGCCTGACATTGGGTTCCAAGGACCTGATCAGTGGTCTTGGTTATTAAACGGGTCTCTCAGGCTGAAAGTGAATATACTAGCACATAGAGTACACTTACAGCCATGCACCTGGAGCCGTGCTGAATTCTTCAGTCCCGTCCTCCCCCTCCTGCTGTGGGCCATGGGGCAGTGTTCTGATGTTTCCTGCCCTCCTCCTCCGCCTCCTCTTTCTCCTCCCCTCCTCCATCTCAGCAGCTTCCTTTTCATGATCTGCATTTCCAAGGTGGGAGCGATGTGACTTGCCTCTTGGTCAGTGATGCTTCCTGTTTTGCGAAGTGCATAGCCCCTCCGCCTGGCCTGGGTTCACTCTGGCCACATGGGGATATGGGGATGTTGCCCTCTGGCAGAGCAGCACTCTGCTGAGCACAGTTGTCCTCATGCCTCTGCAGGGTCCTGTCCTGCATGCGCCAGGTGAGTGCCACTGGCTGAGGGTAGGAGGCTGTGCAGAAGGGGGCTGGCTGCTGTGGCCCCAGAAGAATGGAAGTTGCCTGTGCAGCTGAGTTCACCAAAAGGGTACTTTTAAGAGAAAATATCAGTGAACATCTGGGAGGAATTTAGATACTTGTTTTGTAGCAAAGTATAAAACAAAACCAGGAAGTGTCCACCTAGGTCTAATAATGTTTTCACTCAAGGGAGAAATAACTGTAAAAGGACACTGGAAACTCCAGTACCACATGTGTGGTTTTGTAGTCTTTCCATCTGGGCTGAGGTTCTTTCTTTAGGTGACAGGCTAATTTCTCTGACCCCCGAAAGCAGTGCTCAGGAGGGATGCCTCTTGCTGTCATCAGCATTCCCCTGGGGTAGGAGGACAAAGATCAGTGTGGACAGAGGGTCCAGCTTGGAGCCCAGCCTCCTGCTGGTGTTTGAATTCGACACTGTCCTTAGTAGGCGCCAGGCCTTTGGCATGTTATGCAGTTTCCTGCAGGTTTCTTGTCATGAAGTGAGGGTGGTAAACATGCTGTCTTTGTGGGCACCCCAGGGCAACAGTGGGAAGTACCTGAGCAATAGTGAAACACGTCTGAGGTACAGGGAGAAGGCCAGGGGTGTCCACAGACTTAGTGGGTGAGTGTCCCCAGCACGAGGACAGCCTGGGAAAGGCTGCTCAGCAGCTAGTCTCCCTTGAGGGGATGAGTGTGGGGTCACCTAGCTGGGCTTTGGAGGGCAATGTGGAGCTTGTGGCCATGTGGGGCGGCTTCTGTTCCCAGGCAGGGCATCATTGGCTGCACACGAGAGTCTGTGACTTCGGTGCAGAGCAAGGTGACATAGTGGTGTGGCTGGATTGTCCCTCTGTGGAGTATCCTGGAGATCTGTGCCCCGCTTTGGCATCTGGCCATGGTGTAGGGGGGCCAAACCGAGCCAGGCAAAGGCTTCCGTCCACTCGACAAGTGAGCAGCGAGGGAGACCTGTCAGGTGGTCTTTGGTGCTGGTGGGCATGTAGTCCAAGCATGCCACAGAACACTGGTGTCCTCCACCTGCAGTCAGGTGTGTGCCTGGAGGCGGCCCAGCTTCTATGAGCAGAAGGAAAACTGACACATTCACATTCGCCACTGCAAACACCTGACATGGGTGACTGGCCAGAAGAGCATCCGCTGGGCATGGCGCTGCACCCGCCCTGCCTTTTGAGAGGCTGAGGCGGGAGGGTTGCACGCTCAAGCCCAGTGTAGACAACCTAGGGAGACCCAGAAAACATAAAATGGCTGGGGGTATAGCCCTTCTACACAAGAAACCCTGTTACCACACAGAAAAATGTTAATTTTATGGTATGTACATTTTATCTTGGTATTTGAAAGAGGTACAACAAGGACAGTGGACGTAGTTTGCCCCTTGGCTCACACGTTATGCACCCTCGTCTTCTGCCCCGATCCAGCTGTAGTTCTGCTGTCAGTCTTCCTGCTCCCCAGGCTGAGGGGCTGGGCCCTCCCTGGCACATGGTCCTGAGGCTGTTCCAGGGAAGCAGAGGTGATAGAAGTGCCAAATAGCAGCCCTGGAGGATGGCTCCCAAGGGAGGTACTGTGCCCCTGCGGCTGGGACCTGGCTGGGACAAGTGGAGCAGGCGTGGTGTCACAGGTGGCCCAGCTCTGTGGTAGTGGTTGTGGTGCTGGGAGAGCAAGGTAGGTAGCCAGCAGGAAGAGGGTAGCTGCTCAGCCCTGTTGGGGTGGGCAATGACTCAAGACAGCAGGAAGGCAGGTGGTCACAAAGGTTGCACTGGCCTGGGAACAGCCTGTCACCCTCCTGGGCACCAACAGGGACTGACCTGAAGGGGCAGAGCAGGAACCTTCTGTGAACGTGAGCTTCTGTCATCAGCCCCATGACGGCACAGTCCCACAAGGGGTGAACTTCAGCCTCCCCACCTCCCTGAGCATTGATGTGTTTGCTGGCCCTGGGACCAAACTACCTCTATGGCCAGCGCTTCCCAGCTCCTCATAGGATGAGACTGGGAGAGTGCATGGTGAAGAGAGCACTGCAGGGCAACACCGCCAGCATCTGTGAACTTCAGCCTTTGGGCAGTACAGCGACAGTGGGAGCATCGGTGGTCCAGACTTGGGTGGACTTTAGTGTTGTTCTAGGGCCCTGCAAGGATCCCCATGTTCTGGAGATGACAGTGCTGCTCGTGGGGTGCTGTTCTGAGGTACAGAGGTGTGTTTGGAGTAAATGCATAGAACTTGTCACATTGCTGGATTCACAGCAGCAGCACTTGAAGAACCCCCCACCCAACCCCCCATCCCTGGGTCCTCACCCAGGGTCACTCTCACGGGTCTCAGTTGGGGGTTTGAACGTCATGGGTTGTGGCTATGCATCATGGGAAAGGGAAGACTGCGTGGCTTTAGTTGCCAGATCGCTTCTTCAGCAGCCACTGCAGTCCATGAACACCTCTTCTCATGTCACACATTGCTTAGGTGCAGTGAGATTGCCTGGGCATCAGGGATCCTGTGATTTTTTTGTATGTTTTAGGGTGGTCTACAGGGCATTCAGGGTCTCACTGCTAGATCAGACTTGTAGTGCTCCGACAGTTTACAGCATCCCCAGAGCTGGTAGCACAGGCATGCACCACCATGCCATCTCCTGTGATTATTGGCTGGGTCCTATATGGTGCAGAGCCAGTGAGGTGGCAGCGTGAGTCCAACTGCTCGCCTGCCCAGCTGGGCCTTGCAACAGGTAAGCAGGGCTGTTGCCAGCCTAATTAGCTGTGGAACCCAATGCAACCAGAAAGGTGGCCGTGGCTAAGATGTGGGGAATGCGGGAGCTGCTGCAAGAGGCGGCACACAGACAGCCCTGTGCCATGCTGTCCAGACCCAGTGCAGAGGTCTACCCAGCCTCTTTGTGCATTGGTTTCCTAATCACGAGACAGAGAAATTAATGGCAATAGTGACTACATAGCAACAATCATGGTGTTATGGGCATTAAGCCAGCGACCCCTGTGAAGGGCTCAGGACCTGCCCGAGATCTCTGAGCACTCAACACACCATGCTGGAACCACAGTGCTGTGAGGCTCATTCTGTTCTGGGACAGCATAGGCTTGGAAAACACTAAGTCACTTCAGCTTTAATGATGTGAAGGGAATTGACCATCTGCATGCATCTCTCCCGCACCATCCCTGGCCTGCAGCAGAGATGGTCACGGGCCTCAGAAGGAGCTTATCTCTTATGTGGCTGTGGCATCCAGTGGCCTTCTTTAGCGATGCTGCAGAAGGCTTGAGTGCAGCCCAGGGGCACAGCACTTGCCTAGTTTACCTCCCAGCACTGGGAACTAAAAGAAAAGGAGAAGTGACAAAGGATGACAGGAAGCCCAGGCTCCAGAGCAGACATGGTGAGGACTTGTGGTCAGGCCACATGGCACCATAGCGTCCCTTCCCCTGTGTGTCTCGGCATGACTTCCTGTCCCTGTATGGCACTGCAGGTGTGGCTCCAGGGCCCCCATAGCCACAGCAACTTCCAGCAGAGTCCTTGAACAGGAGTCCCTGGTGCTTTTCTGAATAATCCTGGCTTGGCTGCGTGTGCCCTGTTGCCCCGCTTACTACTAGGGATGGATTGCTTTATCAAATGTGGGTTTTTTTTACAAGTTAAACTGCATGCTCTAGATTTTGTGTGTGTGCAAGAACCAAGTGAAGAGAATTCTGTGTTAGAGTGACTTCCTCCTCTGCGCTTTTGACTCAGCCAGTGTTTCATACAGAGCCACAGCAAACAGCAAGGAGTGTCACGCATGGACTAAGGCCCCTGTGACTACAGAATTGTGCATCTGGGGACTGTGAACTGGGGTGATGAGGGAGGGAGTTGTGCTGGGGGCCGGGGCTGCTGTGGTAAGGGGGGTGGCAGGGTCAGCATGCTCAAATGACTGCCATGGCAGAGAGGGCACTGGCCAGCGTGGCCGTGACCAGGGACCTGCACCACCTTCATATGCAGGGCCCAGGGTGGACAGCCATGGTGCAGGTGGGGGCTGATGCGGTGTGGGGCCCTCCCAGGCCTGGTCATGGTGCAGGCAGGAAACTGCCTACTGCTGGCCAGATGGGGGCCTTGCAAGACAGGTCCTGACTTAGTGCCCTCCTTGCCTTTCTGAGGCCTATTGTCTGCCCAAGTCCTCCCCGCCCCTCATCTTGCCAGGGAGCTGGCTGTCTTGGCCTCTGCAGGGCCAGCACTTGAGCCCTCTTGAGGAACACAGGTGCGGGAGTCAGGAAGGTCACTGCTGCCTGAGGCCGAGCGCTTGAGGAATGGAGTCAGACTGTCTGGTCCTTTGGCCTCAGTCCTGAGCATGCTGCACAGCCCAACTTGGGCCCTCCCAGGTGCCTGTGCTTGTGTGCTACGTTCCCTGTGGCACCTGTTTGGGCTGCACTCTCTGCCTCTTCACCCAGCATTGCTGCTCACATGCAAGCGTTTGCTCACTGCGTCCAGGCCCACAGGGTAGAGTCCACTGCCTTCATCCCCTCAGTGCTAAGTGTGGTGTGGAAAGAGGCTGTGTCAAGAGGTGCCAACCCAGAGCAAGCATGAATCCGATTCCTCTATAGGTACTGGGTCTGCCCGGCAGGCTCCATCAGGATGGCCCTGGGTGGCCCAGCACTGCAGGGGAGCTGGTCACTCCAGTCGGGAGGGAGAGGGCATCCCTGGGGTCGCCCTTAGGAGGGTAGAGCCCAGAACCCTGCAGGTGTTAGTCACATAGCATCGTTTCCCTGGTATGGAGGAAGAGTTGACATCAGCACCTCGTTAGGTACAGAGGTACCAAAAGTTAGAAGCAGAAGGCTGCATAGCCGTGTGCCAGGAACATGTGACCTGAGAAGGAGACTTAGGATGCTCATGCCACCCCCAGCGTGACAGCATGACCACCAAGGTTCACTTCCACGCAGTCTGTACCAGAGCTAGCTGCAAGGCTCCTGAGCAGAACAGGTTTTTTGGCAAGCTTTCCTTAGAGATGATTTGATAGCTTCTCCGTAGGGCTTTGCAAATGAAAAAGTAGCATGGGGATACAGAATCTCTAGATGATATAGGGGAAATAGTGTGACTCCCAACCCAAGAGATGTCAGGTACGCTGTGCTCACATTCCCCAAGAATGAATGCCGAGGAACACGAGGGGTTAGTAGGAAAAGTTTACTGGGAAAAACAGCTGCTGAGAGACAGGAGGGAACCCCAGAATGGGCTGCCAAGGGGCCCGCCTCTCAGAGTAAGTTTTACAGAGCAGAATCACCAGTGAGTACAAAGTGGCATGAAACTACAATCAACCAATAGGATTCCAAGCATAGCTGCTCTGCTAACAGGTGATCCATTGGGCGAGCAGGTCACACAGCAGGCCACCTGGAAGGAACAAAAGAGCCTTTTCTGGAAGGGGTGAGTAGGGCGTCCTGATCATCCAACCGGGTGGCTGGTGTGCATCTGGTCTTTGTGGGGCCAGGTGATACCAACGGTAATCTATTGTTTGTACCCCGGGCATTGTTCAGGCCTGGTTATTCCACCTTTGTCTTGAGGCCTGGCATTTGCAGGTGTGCCTTCAGCCAACTCCCTCAGGTCCATCCCTGCTGACTGCGTAGACAATTACTACCTAAGGCAGCTGTCTGTAATAATGAGACTGTCTGCAGAAGGACAGGACAGACAAGGTCAGTCCTGTGGAGTGCCTGTGGAGCACTGCAGGCTGTGTGCAGGAGTCCCAAGCTGCAGTGGGTCTGCATTTCCTCCATTTTTATTTTATTTTTATTTTATGTATCTGTTTATTTGGTACAGGGCCTCACTATGCAATTCACACTTGTAGTGATCCTCCTGTCTCACCCTCTCCAGCATTGGGATTACAGGTGTGCATGACCATACAGGTTTCAGGGCCGGCATGGCATGCAGTACTGGGAATGAACCCGGGTCCTTGTGCTAGCCAGACAGGTACTTCTCCCCAGCCCTGCATCCCCTCTATTCTTGATGCTCTCAAGGCAGGTGCTTCCTTCTGCAAGGTGCTCAGAAATACAATTTTTTAAATCATGGGAATAGCTATGCCTCCCTTCATTAACCCAGATAGGCAGGACCGGCTTTGTCAACTTCAGTGATGTGGGCAGCAGGTACACCATGTCACAGGGCAGGATGGGCTTGGTGTGTCAGGCTCTGAGGGCTTGTGCTGCTCTACCTTGTCAGAGTGCATGTACCTCATGCCCCTGCCCTCCACAGGAAGTTCCACCTTGGAGTCTGGAGGGACCCTGGTGCCTTGCAACCTGCCTCTCCCACCTCTGCCCTGATGGCTGGTGCCACCTCCTGGTGCCTGACCCCAGCTTTCCAGGATTGTGCCCACCCAGCAGTGCCTATGGAAAGGGCCGGTGCTGATCACTGCTGGCCCCATCTTCAGATTCCAGAACCACACTTCTTTCTCTCTCCAAGGGAATTTATGTTGAAGCCTTTGCCACTGAGTAGCTTCTTATATAAGCCGGACTATCTCCAGGTGTACTGAGAACAGGTCAGAGGCTGAGGAAAGTGCTCAGAAAAGCTCGACTCATTGAGCACTAAAAGCCCTTTGGCAAAAGTGTGCAAGGGCCATAGACAACAGTGTCAGCCTGCTTCTGGGAAAGAACCAAATGCAGACAGAACTGAGAGCCTGGAGCCACTTTGTGCTGGATGGGGCAGGGAGAGGTACCCCCAGGAGGGCTCAAGCTTCCCTGGGCTTGCCTGTCCATGGACATCTTACCTCTGTGGGGGTATCCTGGGCAGCGCCTCTCTTTTTCTCTGTGGGTATCCTGGGCAGCGCCCCACCTCTGTGGGGGTATCCTGGGCAGCATTTCTCCTCTGCAGGGGTATCCTGGGTGGCGCCTCTCCTCTCTGGGGGTATCCTGGGCAGCGCCCCACCTCTGTGGGGGTATCCTAGGCAGTACCCCACCTCTGTGGGGGTATCCTGGACAGCGCCCCATCTCTGCGGGGGTATCCTGGGCAGCACCCCACCTCTGCAGGGGTATGCTGGGCAGCGGTTCTCCCTGGGGGTATCCTGGGCAGCGCCCCACCTCTGCGGGGATATGCTCTGCAGCGCCTCTCCTTTCTGTGGGGTATATCCTCGGCAGTGCCTCACCTCTGTGAGGGTATTCAGCAGCACCCCACCTCTGCGAGGGTTTCCTAGGCAGCGCCCTTCTGGGGTCACTGAAGACTGGTCTCCTCAGAGGTGCGCTTTCCAGACTGGCCTCGGCTGTGTCCCTTGCTCATTGCCCTGAGATGCCCTCCTTACCATATGTCCTCAGCACTGGCTTTTCTGAGCTGGGCTCCTGAATGGATGTGTTGCTACCTGCTATGACCTGCAGTTCTCACCTCAGAAGCCTGCTGCTCCCCACAGCGTCTCTTGTTGTGGCCAGCCTGCAGCTGGGCCTTACCATTGCCACATCAGTGCAGGTTTCTCCCAGCTCCTGAGAGGTGTATGGGTGTGTGATGTGGGGGTGTATGTGTTACACATGAAGTCGGTGTGTTATACAAGGCATGTGTTACATAGGGGTGTTTGTTGATACGGGGTGTATGACAGATGGGGTGTGTCACGTGTGGATGTGTGAGATGCAGTGTGTACTGCGTATAGTGTGTGCGTGTGCATGTGGGGGGTGTGCTTTCTGGATGTGTGATTCACAGGCCATTGTCCTGTCTTCCTGACTGGATGGCACCACTGTGGGCTCAAGGGTCCAGATGTGCAGCGCTGTGAGCTGGTTGCTCACTGGCCTTGGGCGTGCACGTAGTGCAATAAGCACCCACCTGAGGACTCCTCCCGTGCTACCCTAGGTCTCTCCAGGGCCTGCCTCCCATGTCCGCAGTCTTTTGGGCCGCCCTTCATTCTCCTGGAGCTAGTCTTCAGGAGAGAGCTCCTGAAGAGGAGGGCTTGGTGTCGGGTGTCCTGGAGGCTGCTGGCCTGTGTTCGTGCCTTTCTGTGCATGCCAGTTAGAGCTGGCCCCATCTCTGCCTCACCCCTCCTCCTGAGTCCCCAGCCCTGGTTACCTAGGGCCCTGACCAGGCTCCACTGCCTTCATGGGACTGTGTCCCTTTGTCCCAGTCAGCATTGAGATCAGGCATCACCGGACAGACACATCCCCTAGGCAGCTTGCGTCAGCTCTACCTGGGCTAGGTAAGTCTGACTGGCTGAAGGGGGCCCCTCACTGTTCCTACACCCAGAGCCATGCCTTGCCCGTGTTTTTTTCTCAGGAACAAGGACCTTTTCAGGCTGGGGGCAGGGCTGCCCCTGTCCCCCGAGCCATAGCCCTGAGGACTTAGACTCCTAGCCTAGGTATACTGCTGCACAAGGCCATCACTGCCATTGCATGCGGTAGGGTGATATGCATATCCTGGGACCCTTTTCTAAGGGCCCTGACTTGGGCATCATCCACAGAACAGGGGCTGTGGGTGTCTGTGTTCTCCTGTGCTTGTTGGAGGCGACAGACACAGACCACTTTTTGTTTTGGATAAGAGTGTAAAGTCCCCCCACCCAGAGGGGGACAGTTGGTGTGGAGTGCCGAGGCGAGGGGACAATAGGTGAGTAGTGCCAAGGCAAGGAGTGCCGAGACGAGGGGACAGTCAGTACAGAGTGCCAAGGCATTGCTATCCTGTCTTTGCTTCCTCAGATCTGGGTTAGTAACCAGCTCAGGTGTCAGGAGGACCAGACCAGGCATTCACATCTCAGCTACTTTCCCTTGTTCTTTTACATTCTTGTTTGGTGTTTCCGAGTCAGCTGAATATTTTGGACCCAGGGAATTGCTCTTAGTCAGGAAGAGGTGTAGCTGGCCACACGGGACTGGAGCAAGTGCCCCTGTTCCTGGGCAGGGTCCCTGCATCAGCCAGCTTCTCATCTCTGTGAGGAAGTCCTACAGCATGAGTAAGGGAGGGGTTTGCTTTAGCTCGAGGTGCCAAGGCTTCTGCACATATCTGTTGGTCCTGGTGCTTTGGGCCATGGTGAAGAGGACATCACTGTCTGAATGCATTGTAGAACAAGCCAGTTGCCCCAAGAGGCTGGAAAGCAAGAGAAGCAGGAGGCCAGGCCCAGTGTTCCCTTCAAGGGTGGCCTGGTGGCCCCACTCCTGTCCATGCCTGGCCCTGTGCTGCTGTGAGCATGTGTGTCCCCTGCTCAGATACTCAGCCCTGATGGTCACTATTGGAGGGCGGTGTCCCACAGAGAATAGCCCCCCAGAGGCAGGCCGTACGGTGGCCGGGCCCTGGCCCTCTGTGTGGTGGTGCTCAGTCTGGCCAGCTGTCTGCCTTTGGCTACATGGCGGGGCTGCTCCAAGCCTGTCAAGGCAGTTTCTGTCCTAAGCGGCTTGGCCAGCTTGCCTTGGCTTACTGAGACACAGGTCAGAAACAGACGCATTTTATCTTTTGTTTTCTGGTTTTATCAAGAAGTTTCACAGTGTTTTGTAAACTTAATTTTTGAAAATAAAACAATATGTTTTTTTGTTTTATCAAACAGACAGAAGAAAGTCCCTTCCAAAGTGACAAAGTCCCAGGGGAATAAGAGCATGTCTGTTTTTAAAAGCCCTGGTGTAAGTTACTTTCTCAGGGAACTGCTGTAACCTGCTGGTAGCAAGTTATGCATTTTTCATGGGAGCTGCTTTGCACACACTGGAAAACAAAGCCTTGTCAGATCAATGCACCGCGCAGATTCCTGCTATCATGAGCTGGTCGTTGCTGCAGGAAGCCACGTCCCATGACCCCTGGTGGCAGTGCAGAAGGGTAAGGCTGGCGGCACTGAGGGACTGTGGTGCCCCCTGTTCTCTGTGTCTGCACACAGCAGCCAGGAGCCTGGCCCTGCCCCTTTTGGTCATCACAGTTGGCCGTGTGCTGGCACAAAGGGACACTGCCCTCATTCACCCTGCAGAGGCCATGCTGGGTGAGGGCTGGGCTGAAGTTTCTCCAGGAGGACCCGACCAGGTACACTGAAGGATCAGTGTGATTCCTGTAGGCTCAGCTGTATCTTCAGGGTCCCTTTCCAGACCTTCTGTCCTGCCAGCCTCCTCCACCCATTCACTTCTACAGGTTCATGTCTGGGATTGTTGTGTGCGTCAGTGCAGCCAAGAGCCTTACAGTGCCACTGTTGCTCTTTGTCTCCCCGACCTGAGTTCGGTCACACGCAGCCGAGAGCTTGAGGAAGGCGGAGCAGCAGCCCTCTGCCCACCCCTTGGCCCAGTCATAGTTTGCGGGTGCTGCTGTGGGGTGGGTAACCCTGCTTCTTGCCCAGAGGCAGAACACCATGCCTGTGTTCCTCCAGAGGACCCAGGTGACACTGTGTACTGTGGACACACTTGGTCAGGCCAGCCCTGGGCACAGGCTGCACTGTCCCTCCCTGCAGCATGTGTGACCTAGTGTGACCCAGCTACCCTGCAGCTGGGATCTCATGCGGGCGCCTCGTCCTCTCCCCTGGTCACTCACCCGTAGCACAGCACCTCTGGGCTGAGTTCTGGCTTCCTTGATCCTGGCTACCCCAAGACCCTAACGGCCCAGTGGACTACTCAGGATATGGATGTGGTTGGGAGCTGCTATGATATGTCACTTCCACGTGCTGTCCATTATCAAGCTGCTGGAATGGGGGGGATGGACAGCTGTCACATCCATGTCCACAGGAACAGGGAGCTGAGGCTCAGCCAAGTGGACACAGCCTTCAGAGACTTTATTTATTTATTTATTTATTTTATTTAATATTTTTATTGTTTAAATTTAACAATGGTTGTATTACATATTTTCATCATCAGATCAGTTTAGATTAATACATATAGGTATATAAGATTGATCAAACAATTAAACATTAACACTTTTAAATCAACATTACTTTTTTTGTTTTTTTTTCCCCCTTTTTTTTTTTCAATTCTTTTATTGTTTAAATTTAACAATGGTTATATTACATATTTTCATCATCGGATCATT